>JABCPV010000055.1:0-198651 GCA_016584345.1 Suillus ampliporus | reverse complement strand
CCTTGTGTGATCTGAGTTTGAATTGTGCACTCCGCTTGTGATGCGCTGGTGTTAAATGTATACATCTCCCACCAGTCTACTAATTCACCATGGAAGAAGAAGTAGCTACCCTCGTATGTTCAATCCCATCGTCGTGTTTAACCCCATACAAAACACTCAACTTCCTCACTTTGTCAGGTTATCGATAATGGATCCGGCATGTGCAAGGCCGGCTGTAAGTTACTCTTGATCTAATGTCCAGGTCGTACCACCGGTGTCGTCATGGACTCTGGTGATGGTGTCACCCACACGGTTCCTATCTACGAAGGTTTTGCACTCCCTCACGCTATCCTCCGTCTCGACCTTGCTGGTCGTGATCTTACCGACTATTTAATCAAAAACTTGATTGAGCGCAGGTTACTCATTCACGACCACTGCTGAGCGTGAAATCGTCCGTGACATCAAGGAGAAGCTGTGCTACGTCGCCCTCGACTTCGAGCAGGAGATGCAGACTGTTGCTCAGTCATTGGCCCTCAAGAAGAGCTACGAGCTGCCTGATGGTCAGGTCATCACCTTCAGTAACGAGTGGTAAGATGATTTCATGCTGATTTTCGCATCCCCACAACTCATGAAATGATGCAAGGTTCTGTGCACCTGAGGCTCTCTTCCAGCCTGCGTTCCTTGGTCTCGAAGCTGCCGGTATCCATGAGACCACGTAAGAAATTCATTTACCAGCAGCATTAATATCATTTACACCCTACATAGGTACAACTCGATCTTCAAGTGCAATCTTGATATTCGTCGTGACTTATACGGTAACATTCGTGTTGTCGGGTGGTACTACCATGTTCCCCGGTATCGTCGACCGTATGTAGAAGGAGTTGACGTCACTCGCCTTCAAGTATGAAGGTTCGTGTCAAACATTGGTGCAGTGTCATAGTTCTTATTTGTCATCGCTTTTAGGTCAAGATTGTCGCTCCTCCTGAACGGAAATACTCCGTCTGGATCGGTGGTTCCATCGAAGTTCCTAGTTTACTCTCGCATTACTGTAGGTCAGCGTGTATAATTGATGGCATGTACTACAAGAATAATACGTGCTTATACTACTATACCACTGCGAGAAGCCGCTATAAGGTGCTGAAAATTGTTCAGGCCTGCTAAGCAGCCATCATATGTCAGTCATGATGCATGACCCATCAGCTGATGGTTAAATTCAGTTTTATGATCTGACCGTCTCGGATGACCTGGGGCCGGACTGGGCTGATGGGCTATGGTGGCTATGGTGAGGCTGATACCGGATGATAAGACCTGAGCATACCTTATCTAGGTTTGGGACTTTTGGTGATGCCAATGTCTCTGAAACAATTTTAGTGGCGCCATCTCACAATGATAGTTAGTCCTTACTGGTTGTTGACTTGATCAACAGATACCACATGGTCCTACTCCATGCCAGAACGAAACACCCCAATATCACGACTTTCATCCTATTCTTTTGCATTGCACTGATGGTTGGAATTGCTTGCGGAGCCTCGCACTCAGGCTGTTTATGGGTACTCAGAGACCAGTGAGCTCTTAATTTGCATCGCAAAACTTGTGCTCAGTACAAAAGAGCTGTGCTTGTCACCTCTCAAAAACGAAAGGATCGAGCGCGTGATGCAATGTCTGCAAAGGTATCGAAAGACAGGCTACTATCTCATCCTGTGACAGTGAGTTTAACAATTCTGCCTGAGGCACACTTTCGCCATACTAATAAAATCTCAAGTGTGCTATCGCTTTGGCAGGGGGGATCTGCAAGTAGCGCCGAGTTGCAGGGCGGAGTGTCCTTGGGGCATTCACCGACTCTCGAAGAGATCTCCCCTCAGGATGCCGAGTCTCCGATGGATATCGACTTGGATGTTACAGATACCGTCAACATGACGAGGGAGCAAGACGTCGATGCACCAATCATGGACGTTGGTGAGCACGGAAATCCGGTAAACTTCTTGTACTGACTAGTTCATGCTAGATATCCCAAATTCTAGCGAACTACCCTGCCAGTAACGAGAACTGGAACTGTATTGGTGAGAAACTCACCGTCGCTCTTTTATATTTTCTAAAGCTTTGTTAGCGCTCTCAAAACCGAAGAGGACCATCCGACTACCCAATCGTTACCAAGTCTCTGAGCCGGTTGAACATATAGTCCGGGATATCAATATTCCCACTCAGGATATGGCACAAGGTGATCCCCTAGTGATGCATGATGCACCACGAGCCAGTAACACCGTCCAAAGGGTGATTCTTCTAGTAACGGAGTCCATTTGCAACATCATTGGAGCTTTCAGTCTATCTCGCGACTACCCTCAATGCCCATCCTATGAACCTGACGTGTTTGTTCCTTCGCGTCTACTGGCCAAACAATGCCAGACATTGGAGAATGCTACACCATCTGCATCAGTTCCTCCGCCTCCATATCCTTTCCCAAATATGTCAGTGTATTGGCTACTTAATTGGATGTCTACCGGAAGCACCAGAAAGTCAGAGTCCGAAATTTCCCAACTGGTGCATGAGGTGCTGACTGCAGAAGACTTTGATAAAACTGAACTCCGAGACTTCAGTATGGGAAAATACCTAGGCCTTCTTGATACCCCAGACAAAATCCTGTCATCTGACAATGCATCACATGCGACTTTGAAGTTCCCCCATGGTTGGAAGGAGACAGCTGTCGAGATTGAAGTCCCAAGTCGGAGAGCCGATGCTCCCGATGGTGTTCCATTCAAAGTCCCAGGGTTTCACTACAAACCATTGGTCGATACCATTCACAAAGTGTTTTCCAATGCTCAAGCAAGAGCATTTCATCTCTGGCCATTTCGTCGTCTCTGGACCGACCCCAATGATGGACATACATCTCGCATTTATGATGAACTCTATACATCGGATGCATGGATACAAGCCCATGACGAGCTTCAGAAGCAACCCAAGGAGCCCGATTGTACTCTTGAGAGGGTAATCGCAGGCCTGATGTTTTTCTCTGATGCAACCCAGCTCGCTAACTTTGGAAATGCAACTGCATGGCCATTATACTTATTCTTCAGGAATCTGTCGAAGTACGCCCATGCAAAGCCTGACTCTGGTGCTTGTCACTTAGTCGGATTCCTACCACGTGTAAGTGTTATTTCTGTATCTTGCATCGAAATAGTCTTGCACAACAGGTTCAGCTTCCAGATCAAATCAAAGATACCTTCCGAAACCTTGGGATTCTTTCGAAGAGTGGCATAGCTGCTCTTCATATGCATTGCCGGAGAGAGCTTTTTCATAGATGCTGGGCGATGCTTTTGGATGATGAATTTCTCGAGGCATACCAGCATGGCATCGTATTAAGATGCGCTGATGGCATACTTCACCATATCTTTCCTTGAATATTCACATATTCAGCCGATTATCCAGAAAAGTGAGTGAACTTGAATTATCATGTGAGATGCAACCGTAATGCGAGTATCAGGGTTCTCATTGCAACTATCAAAGATATGGGGTCCTGTCTCTGCCCACATTGCCTGGTGATGAAATCGAAAGCCGATTGTGTTGGATTAATCAGAGACATGAACGCACAAATTAAAGGCATGAGGGTCTATTGTTTGCAAAAGATACAAGCTGCGCACAATTTCATATATCAGTCAGGGTATGCAGTTGACAGAACCGCAGTGGAGAACCTTCTCTCCAGCGAGTCATGGATACCAACTATCGTGAGTCTTTCATGCGGCCGCTTACTTTGGCTGAGATATGGTGCTCAGAACGTCTTTGCTCAAAAGCTTGGGCACTTCGGATTGGACCCATTTCGCATGCTCGTCATTGATATTATGCACAAGTGTGAGCTTGGGACCTGGAAGGCTCTCTTTAGTCATCTGATTCACTTAATATACGCCCTCCCCAACGGCGCTGAAGTTATAATCACACTCAACGAGAGGTAAGATTTCACTCTTCATATTCACAGACATTTCAACAGTGCTTCTAAAGGTTCAGAAATGTTCCGACCTTCGGTTGTGGTGTGATCCGGAGGTTCTCAGACGATACGTCAAGCATGAAGAGGTTAGCTGCAAGAGATTTTGAAGATATTCTACAGGTGAACATATTTCTCGGCCCAGACTCGGTCACTACTGACTGTATTCCAGTGTGCTATGCCTATTTTTGAGGGTCTTTTTCCAACCCCACACGACGCTATAATACAGAGTTTGTTATTCAGATTTGCTGAATGGCATGCGTATGCCAAGATGCAGCTACACACCGAAGCAACTCTCGATTCCATGTCACAGGCATTGACTTCCCTTACTCGACAGTTACAGAAGCTCCAGTGTCAGGTCTGTGATGTATACAACACCCTCGAACTGCTGAGGGAACGGAACACACGGCAGCGACGAGAAGCACTCAGCAGCGCACCTTCGTCCTCTTCGAAGAAGAAAACGTTCAATATGAAAACTTACAAGTTTCACGCTCTGGGAGATTATGTTCAATCCATCAAATTCTTCGGAACTACTGATTCTTTTACAACACAAATTGTATGTACAATTCCAGCCCTAAAGTCACAAATTGAACATAGATCGTAGGGTGAACTTGCCCATTGGGCAATCAAGACATTTTACTCACTCACTAATAAGCAGAATACGGTCAAGCAACTTTCCAAACATGACCGTCATCGGTGGCGACTTCGACAGATTCGAGACTCGGAAAAAGAATCGACTTCGGGTTCAATCGGTACCGAAAATCTTCCACCTCCTGATCCACGTTTTCACCATCAAGTATCCCACCACCGCAACTCTCCTATACACATATATAAGTTATTGCAAGATTCAGACGGTCACGCAGATCCAACATTGAAGGTGTGTCTTTTCTGAAGCTTACACGCGTGAACTAATTAGCCTTCCTCACAAGAAATTTATCCCAAAACTCAAGGACCATATCTTATGCTCCTTACAGGCACAAGATGATACCCTTGTCGAGTTCTCTAGTGACAACAGAAACGGCATCTCCATCTGCGATAATGTTCTATTCTCGGTCAACACCTTACGGGTCAACTACACCTCCTATGATTTGCAATGCGGGCAAGATTTGATCAACCCTCGAAATCATGCTGATATTATGACATTATCAGGTGATTCGGAATCCTGCTTGCTTCATCCCTACTGGTTTGGCCGAGTATTGCGCATATTTCATGTCAATGCGATTGACCTACGATCAGGTGGAACGGATCCACAAAAACACCAGATGGAAATTCTGTTTGTGAGATGGTTTGATCCAGTTCAGCGACACCGGTCAGGAATCAAAGCGGCTCATCTGCCAAAAATCGCATTTGTACCCGAGTCAGATGACTCTGCGTTTGGTTTCCTTGATCCCGCGTTAGGTCACTTGCATCGACATCTCCACGGACAACACGCTGCTAGTGAGCGGGGCACTCGATTCCACAGTGCGGATATGGAGCTTAGAAACTGGCAAACTCGTGGCTGGTCCATTCACGAGCGTTGATTGCGTGGGCGCAGTTCTACTCTCGCAAGACTCGAAGAAACTTGCAGTTAAGTCATGGGTGGGGAAGTGCCTTGAGGTGTGGGATGTCCAGACTCAGACATTGGATGTCACAGTAGGGGGAATTGGTGGCATGGACTTCACATATGCGCCAATGTTTTGGACAAGGAACAACATGAATATCTTGACCGCATTCAGTCTCACGGATGATAATGCCAGGACAATCTATGAGTTCGACGTATCGACGCTGGAGACTGTCGAAGCTCCTTTCGAAGGGATCAACAGCCTTGTCACTGGTCTAGCACTTTCATCCGACGGCGATCTTCTCGCCAGTGCTTCCGACGACGGCACCATCAAGTTGTGGGTTTGCGAGTCCCGCCAGCTCCTCGCCTCATTTGAGGTTGACAATCCCTACTCCCTTATCTTCTCGTCCGACTCACGCCAGCTAGCGCATACGATATTCACCGTTAATGGTCGTAGCAAGATCTGTATATGCAACATTCCACCCGACATTCTGGCCTAGCATCCATCCTGTGCCGGAAGCACAGTCCACTCTCTCAAAAGTATGCGTTTACTGCGTTTACCTATCTTATGTACACTAACATTCATCACAGACCGTTCCAACCCTCGAGCAGGTATGCATTCCATCCATTTTCACCGTTGTTCTGATGCACATGAATCATTGCAGTCTGATGCAACCCATCGTCCTGCTGCCGTGCACCGTAACCCAGTGACATTCCCTCCCAGGCCAAGAAGATCTCCGCCTACAATGGAACAGCAACCCATTTTCCTTCGCCACCTCCGCAAATTCTTTCGCTCGAACGCCGTTCGGCATGAGCAAGCTCCTGACCCACTAGATGTATGTCTCTTTATCTCGGCTCTTTCACAGTTGACTTGATGATCGCCCCGCAGTTCCCTGCTACGTCGGCTCTACCCAACCGCTCTCTTGCGCAGGCCACACCCCACCTTGATAATGTCAGGTCTTCACTTGTAACCAACTCGCGAATGTATGACTGATTGTGCGTCCAGTTCGAAACAGTTTCACCACCCCGCCGCTCGAACGAACTCATGCGGTCCCTGCGGCAGCAGTTTTCCTTGCATAGGTCAAGACCCACACACGGATCACCAGCCGTTGAAGTTGCGGCCGGACGCAAGTTCACTGTAATGTGGATCTTCTTACTTCTCCTTCCCTGCTGATTGGCGCCCTACAGCGACTTGCCGCTGCCAATCTACCGGAATACAGGAAAGTCAATGACACCCGACATCCATCTAAGCCAGCCGAGTCGCAGGACAACCAGCCATCCGAGTCGTCTGACATTGATTCGCTCCCAGACGTGCATTGGTGCAAGGCGTTCTTCTGCTACTACTCTGTGCTGGACCCATGGCAGGCTGAGAATGCCTCCGCGATGGCGCTTGGAGCGCGTTGACGTACCTCGCTAGGATCGCACGATGAGAAGCAGTCGTCGCGGGGCTCACGGTCGCAGTTAGCACATAAAACATGGCATATGGCGACCATGCCACGCTCAGAGTCCTAGAAAAACCAATGATATCATGGCAGACGGCGACGACCTTGCTCTCATACCTTGCACGCCCCATTCCCCTACTGTTCCTATCCCTTTGTCTTAACCTAGACTCTAGGACATATCAGGCGAGCACCAGGTTCCAGAGCATTCTCCCCAGCCTAGAACTGCCCGAGCGTCGTACATGGCTTACTTGGCTAGAAATATAATCTGCCAATCCCGCTCTCTTCTTTGCAGCCACTTCCTTTTCGCCCTCGACTCGCTTCCGGTGGGCAGAGACGGTGTCCTCCGGAATCATTGGGCTTGCCTATACCTTCTTGTTGTCGATAATGATAATGAATCCCTGGCACATCCAATTTCTGAGCCAGCCGCTTTCTGATACCATCTATCTCCCGGCTGCTTTTGAATTCAGGGGATGGACACTTCAGAGATCAAAACATCATGAATTCAAAGGAGATACAAAATAAAAGATAGTCCTAGCATAACGCGCGATTACAGAAGAATAAAGGACAAAAGTAAAGGAGAAGTGGACGACATCGGGGAGGCAGACGCGCGCCGTATCTCCAATTCTTCGCTCCTCTAGATTCTTAGTAACATCCAGCGCAGATGATTAGCACCACCAGGCAAAGTGCTCTCGAGTGACTCAATTGGGCCGTTCACCATCAACGTCGAGCCTGCTAACGGCACAAGATGTCTCGTTGTATCTTGCCCGGCCGTACTTGGCTACTTAAGGCTTTCGCAAAGACACGAGCCATGGATCCTATATCGACGAAGCCCGCCACTGCAGGAACCATATGATTCTGCCATTCGTAGTGACCTCAGAGGGCTATGAAGAGCGTGTTCAGTCCATATCCTATGGCGAGCGAATGATCAGCAGATCTGAGGCGGTATGAAGGGATGGTCGATAGTTCAAGTTTAGAATCACGGGTCTAACTACCAACGCTGAGCTGTAATCAGTCGAAGCTTCGACACGTTGTTCAGCAACGATGACCAGTTCAACGTCAGCATCACTAAAACACAGAATCTGATATGCCGGTGCACGTCATGCTAATGGTACCGTGCCTATCCTTGATATACCACGTACTAGAAATGTTGAAGTTTCACGGGAAGGGATCAGACGACGACTGTCCAGTAAAAAGGTTGGAAACGCCAGTGGACTCAGGCTTGGTACGATAACCGAAGTTCAAGACGTGCCAATCCCCGCACTGAGACAGCAAGATGACTGGTGTTCAACACAAGAGTGCATTGGGTGCTGAAGCAGGTATACAATATTTAATGATGTACGGCAGCTGTGTGGTCGTATAAAGGAGCAATGGTAGGCTGTGTGAAAGGGATTGTCAGGATAGTGGCACCAAGGCGAAACATTCAACGTACAGGTATATTGCGTTCCCTGCAGGAGTTTGGAAATCAGCAAAGGACGAATACGAGGAGACAGAATTCACCGCATACCACTTTGTTCCTCCTGGCATGGAAGGAGCTGCGAGAAATAAACTTTCTTCAGAGGAGGTAACATGACAGAGACGCGGAGACTCACGGATGTAAGGGTCGGGATGCAACTTGCTTGCGAGAGAAGCCTCCGCTTTCTCAAAAATCTGAGCGAGAGCTCTCGGCTCGTTCACATCACTGATGTATGCGAGCACCATATGCCAGTTAGCTCATAGTGACAACCAAATTCACGTCTACGACTGACCGGTTTCTCTCAAACTCGGCTCTAATCATCATAGGCACGACCGCGCCAAATATCTCTGCGGACAACCCAATCCAGCTCGTTTTTCAGCATACGGCGGTAAAGTGACTTGACATAGAGTCTGTGTGCCGACGAGAATGAGGTCGACATTGTAGTTGGTGGTGAGGACGTGGTAGACGTATCTGAAATAAAAGATAACAATTATTAGGATAACCTAAAATAATTTATAATAATAGTATCAATGTTTTATATTAATAGTACAGCAACTTTTTCACCTGTGCAGCGGATGCGAAGCAGTCATAAAGGGTCACGACAATGGACCCGCATTCAAGACACTCCCAGTTCAATCAAAGAACACCAAAAACTGGGCCATTTTCACCCTCGGTGCGATTCGAGCAAACCCAGAAGGTTACCCTAGACAAGTACACCAAAGCATCATCTTCATCTATGCCATCGGACTCGCCACTGTTCACCTCTCGCCCTATCGCGACAAACTCGCGGGTGAAGCAGGATGAACAGTTCAAGAAGGACATGTTTCTTGCATATGTGAATAAAGCTCTCCTCGAGAAGCTCAATGTGAGTATCGGTGGCATATCTCTTGATCGCGTGCTGATCGTCCAACTATGCAGGGTCATAGCAAAGACTTTGATGATCTTGTAGATCAGTTTAGCCCTAATAAATCCACGCTTGCGCCTACCGTACCATCCATGCAACTCCGTATTTGGCTTTCCGCACTCTCGCACGTCCTTTCTCGCCTCGAGAGACGTCACGCGCCACTCGTAGAGGCAATCGTTCGCCTGCCATGGCCTGCTATGGATGCTGCCTTCGTCAAATCGTATGTCGTATTTATCGGCATGCTCATTAGTGCGCATCCAGAATACCTCTCGCTTGTCCTCAACAGAATAGCGATGGGTTTCACATATCGTGAGTTCCTACTGCTATGAAAAAATATTCAAGCTGTTTGAACGCGTCACTCGTAGAATCTGGTCTTCTTGCTGTTTCTTCCAACTTAGAAGGGTCTACCCCTTTAACGAGACGTGTGGTCTACGATCGACAACATGCTCTTCTCGAGCATATCTTTAATCTCGTACCAACTCTTCCATCATCCCTGGCTCCTCTCCTTGTACGAAACTTTCCCCACAAACGACAGCCACAAGCTGCACATGTAGCCTATATACGAAATTTGCTGCGTGTGACCCAATATTGTGGCGAACTTTCAGAGAGGGTCCTGGGTCTTATCGTGGATCGGGCTTTGATGGTCGATGTAAGTGGTGCTCTTCTTATTTTTTTCCCGTTTAAGTCGATCTGTTGGTTCCTAATGAGTGTTCTTTGTGTGTTAGGTGGAGATTCAGGTAGAGCTCGAAGAGCTTGAAGATGCCGAGCCTACGGACGGCGAACTTTTCGAATTTGATCCGTTTGATACCATCGTCGGGCAAGAGTGTGACGCTTCCGATGACGAAGAGGATCTTGATGATGATCTGAGCGACATATCGTCCGACGCATCGTCAGATGGCGGTGCTAAAGATGTCCTCACAGACACCAAACATATCCGTGACATGGTCTCGAAACTCGATGCAATTCTCAGGCTCGTATTTGATCACTTTAACAAATTGCATTCATCTATACCTACCGTCCTCTTACATCCTTCTTCCTCCCTTTATCCATCAACTACGCACGATCGCGAGCCACATACCCTCCTCACAACTCAGTTTCACACTCTCCTGGCCATCTTCGACAGATCTATCCTCCGCACTTTCAAGTCCCGATATACTCAATTCCTCCTCTTTTGGTACGCTTCCCTTGATCCCGAGTTCTCCGATCTTTTTCTGGGACTACTCGTGGACAAGGCCCTCTTTGCAAGCGCCAGCGCAAATGGCGTGGAGCGTGTTGCAGCGAGCAGTTATATCGGGAGCTTTGTCTCTCGCGCACAGTTTATTGATCGTGAGGGTGCACTGAGGGCAATTAAAGTCCTATGCGCGTTTCTTGAAGCACACCTAGATGCCGTTGAGGCTGGAAATGCCGCTAGCAGCGATCACAGTGTTTTCTATGCGATTGTGCAGGCTGTATTCCTGATATTTTGCTTCCGTTGGCGTGACTTGCAAGAGGAACCGGACGAGCAAGAGGTGGGGCGGAAGATATGGATAAGCGAGCTAGGAGTCTTGCAGAGAGTTATCACATCTGACCTCAACCCTCTCAAGGTTTGCGAACCTTCGTCGTCATACGGTAATTCTTTGGCTAAATCCTTTACAAAATAGGTCTGCTCTCAGAATGTCGTGCATCAATTTGCTCGGATCGCGCAAGCCACTGATTTCGCATACTGCTTCTCTATTTTGGAGGCGAACAAGCGGACACCGTACCCTGTGTTTGCTGGTGTAACGGCCGGTAGCCCTGGCCCGGAGGATCTTCATACTTTTTTTCCTTTCGATCCTTACAAGCTACCGCGCTCGGGGGAGTACATACAAGGCGTGTATCGAGAATGGGCAGCGGTGGCTATTGGCGAAGATGAAGATGAAGAGGAGGATGAAGATGACTTGATAGAGGAGGGCCCAGCAGCCGATGACTGGGAGCAGGGACGAGACGGCTTGACCATACCCATCACTGCCTCAAAACGCGGAGTGTCAGACGACGGAGGATTGGACGCGTCCTTTGGTGGTATGAGCATCAGCCCGGCTCAGACAAGAACAAGGACGGTTGCGATGGCAATTTCTGTCTCATAATTGCTTGGCTGCCGTCCTCATTCAGCACACGGCCGTCATCTACCCACTGCTCGTGCCTCCCAGAACACCAGATTATGCTATTACGAACAACCACGATAAGAAATCAGACGGACATCGCTAGAAGATAATATTAAAGAACACATTTCGGAGGCCTTTCCAGAGCTCGTGTCGCCTACTGCGGCGCTTCTGCTTTGTGCCTCCCATCACGTCAGTATGCTATAGACATGGTCATCAGGATGAAAGAGGATTGCGTCAGCGGCTGGTCACACACCTCAACCCGGGCGTCCTGCGCCGTTATCTCCTCGATATCCCTTTGTGTCTCTTCAAGAGATCCCCACGCCTCTTCCTCAGTTCTTCGCCGTTTCCTATTCGTTTCCTCAAACCGCGTGCGCTCTTCCTCGGCTGCCTGCAGCGCTGCGTCGACTGCCGTTCTCCACTTCTCAATTCCCTCAATCCGCGCGCGAGCGAGGAACACTTGTGTATGTGCTCGCTCGTCCTTCTTGAGATGCCCGCCTTTGGGACTTTCTGTGCTTTGAACATCGGGAGGCTTCGGTGCAGGATGGGCTGGTTTTCCACCGGACATGATATGGTGAAGATGGCTTAGTGCGAGTGAGTGTGCCGTGGTGAGGTCGTTTCGGTCGTAACGGAGTGAATGAAAGAGTGGTGAGCGTTCCGCAAAAGTGCGAGGATGAAGAAAAGAAACATGTGGGGAACAGCAGGCACCCCCGTTGCCGAGGTCAACGTAACGCCGCCTCGAGGCAACAAACTTAGCGGTGACGTAGGATATGCTCAAATTCTGATACCAAAGCGAGCACTCCAGAACCTTGATCGATAATTGTCAGAAGGAAGACGCATTTGCTATTGATATACCAAAATACCATGTCGCGTATGGTATGTCCAATACAAGTGTGAAAACAGCACAAATTAGAATGACGGCCTGAAGGTACGAAGGTGAACTATGATACGGTAACTGGTATGTTTGCATACTTGTGAATAGCATTTTTTGTGTTGGATGGTATCTCTGAATCTGTCCGAGTGACTTTGGATGCCCAGCATCGTCCCTTCCAGGGCTGCTCCCGCTTCGGAGGCTCTGTCGAGAGGGCGTACAGAACAAAGGTAAAGTCGGATAGATCGCCGAGGTGGATCAGACATATCGTGTTGTTACCTGGCGTAATAGATGAGGTCACGTCTAGTGCCCCCTTTTCCTGTGGCAGACACTAAGTTATTATGCAGGTATCATATCCACGAATAGCTCCATACCAATTCGTAAGGAAGCCAGGACCTGCCATTGGCGCTTTCAGCGTTTAATTGTACCACGAGGAAGCCTTTGGTAGGCCAATCCTCTCCCGCGTCCCTGACTTTTTCAAGAGTGGTTTCCAGGCTATCACTTTCCTCAAGCTCATGAGGATCCTTGCGGAAACAAGAAAGTTTCACGGTGAATAGAGGATTGGGAGCGCTAGAATTTCTGATGAGGGATATGATAATTTAAAACCGCGGAGTCTTGCGTACCTACTCGATGAAGCTGCGGGAATAATGCGATCTCCCACCACAAAATCGACGTTAAGTATGCCTGGCCGACTAAGACCCTGGCGCCTGAACCAAGCTCCGGGCATAGAGAGGGTTGGCATATTCAGTAACGTCGATGAAGTATGGGAGTCGGCGGAGGACCATGTTGCTATGTTCTCAGCGTCTACTGGAGATGGTTCTGAGCTTGCTGAGTGACATGTTGGAGATGTCGTCATTTCGACGTCTTCCACAGTAGTCGATGGCGACGCAGCTATTTGATGTAGGGGAGCAGAAGCAGTAGCCAATGTGTGAACATCTGCTGGGTTACGGCCGTGCGAGGAGAAAGCTTCATCATTTTCCATGATGTGCTTGATTGGGATTGCAATGTCCTTGACAGAGCTCTGGGTGAAATCCTGGACAGTTGTGGAAGCCTTGTGGTCAATTGGAAAATCTACCAACGTAGCTTCGCTGTCCTTCCGTGATGCAACAGATAACGTGTCGTCTGTTGAATCTAGCCAAACACGTGTATTCCGAGTGGATACATCATGTATATCCATGCTGCGCTCTGAGTCCTCCTTGTTGATGTGTGCATCAACTGCGACAATTTGGGGGTTGTCCGGCAGGTGCGGAGCAAGGGCATCCATTTGAAGTTTCATATCCCTAGCTTGTTGCAAAAACTCGCGGCAACTATCATCAGTGAGCATGGCTGCACACTGTGTGATATCAAGAGTTGTCGAAGGGTTTTGTGATTTGGCAGACATAAGAAGAACAGGTGCTAGTTGCTGCCTGCACCTCTCTATAATAGTAGATGCGGATCCGCCACTGTCTGCATTTGTTGACTGCGATATAGGTTCTCGTAGCATGTCAAAACCTGTGGTTAACAAACTAATCACCCCAGCTTCGAGCGCAGACGATAACAATCCACTGCTAGACTCGGCTGGGAGAGGAATCTGCCAAGAGGGAAGGCTACGGGCAAGCGGCGCTGTTGGTCGTGTGGGCAAACACTTCAATTGATCGTCGGTATAACGTAAGTATCGTGGTTGACCTCGTTGCTAGCAACATACCGAATGCCCATTTTGGATGGAAGATGTGATTGCGTGCTGTTGGGACCCTGTGCACATTCTCGTGTTCCAGCCTTTCAACGAATCTGATGAACCACCATTGTGTATGCTTAATGCTTCTTCATTCAACTGCATTCGATCAAGCAAACTTCTTTCTTCAGATGGTAACTCCATGCGATCCAGTAACGATGACGATCGTTGGTTGGTGTATGGTCCGGGTTGAGTACAATAATGGTGTCTTTTAAACGCCTTCCTCTTGATATATTGAGATGAAGGCGCTTGGGGACTCTGAAAATCATGAGAAGCCCGTCTCGGTCGACTCCGATAGTCGGCTGATGATCTGCGATCGTGGAATTGATTTCGTTTGGGTGATGGACTCCAGGGCGGTCGGCTTGAAGCTGTTGGATAGATCATCGTTGCAGTGGACAACCTGACTCGATCGGAAGGGCATATGATATAGATTACTCGGAGCGACGAGCCTCAAGATAGCGATATGACGGCGATTGCCGCCCGCTGGTCTATGCCTAATTCAGCTCGGTCGCGCATCAGGGGGCATCATTATCACGAACGAACGTATAATGACCTGTGATGGAGCGCTACTCGTTACCTACCTTCTTTCACAGACCCTTGAACCACAGCGTGCGTGGCAGCTAAGAGGCCGTCGAGGCGGTGTATTCCTCGAAAGAAGTTGTTCTTTGTCACAGATGTGTTCAAGCGATATGGCGAGGCTCGTGCAGTGTGCACTGGTTGGTATTCTATTCAATTACGGTACTGCCACTACTATTACCGTCAACTCTGCATCGAGGCTGTTGGGTGCTGTGGGGTTTTTAAGTCCATGAGGACACCCCAGAGGGCACAAACACTTTCCATCGTTAATCATCGATTCAGGTAAGGAATGAACTAGGCAAAAAGTCCTGTTCGTTGACGTCCTGCTAGTGCTACAGACCAACCAACGACATCTTCGTCTACTGAACCTCCTTTGAAATAATCATGGGTGGCGGATCTTCACGTCACAGAGAGCCAGACTGGGCAGCAATTCGACAACAGCAAGCCGAAGCCGAGGGGCGTGCCAGAGCTGAAGCAGCTCGTCAAGAAGCAGAGCGCGCCGCTCAGGCAGCCCGCGCCGAGGCCGAACGGCTCAGGCAGGAGGCAGAAGCAGCACAACAACGCTTTCAGGCCGAGCAAGCGGAGGCAGCTAGGAGAGCGCAAGCTGCCCGCGAAGAGGCTGAACGACAGCGCCGTGAGAGAGAGCAAGCCGAACAGGCTGCACGTGCCGCCCGCGAGGCTGCCGAAGCTCGGGCCCGTGAAGAAAGACAGCGTGCCGATCAACTGGCACGGCAGGTCGAAGAAGAGAGATGCAGGCAGAGAGCTGCCGAAGAAGCTGCCAGACAAGCTGCTATCGCTGCCAAGCTTGAGCAGGAACGGCAAAAAAGAGCCAGGGAAGAAGAGAACAGGAGGCTCCAAGCCCAGAAGGAAGCAGCGGAGCGCGCCGCACAGATAGCCGCCGAAGAAGCCAGGCGAGCTCAAATTGCGAGAGAGGACGCCGAGAAAAGATTACTGGAAGGCACCCGACCTGTGGTCACGCCTACCCCTGAAGAATATTCTGCTTTCAGAGCAAAGATCCAGCATACCAAGGGTTTCTTCCATGTCGCCATCAGCGGGATCGCTGGTAGCGGCAAGTCGTCTCTCGTCAATGCGTTCCGAGGCAAGCATAACATGGATTTCGATGCTGCCGCGGTTGGCGTGAACGAAACCACTCTTGCAGTGACCAGATACCCTGATTCTAACCCATCCAGCCGCTTAGTCTGGTACGACGTTCCCGGAGCGGGTACTTTGAAAGTCCCCGATTGGAAATATTTCAACGAACAAGGGCTCTTCGTCTTCGACTGCATCCTCGTCGTGATCAACAATCGTTTCACTGCCACTGACGTCGCTATTCTCACCAACGCTAGGCGGTTTGGCATTCCTGCTTTCATCGTCCGCTCTAAAGCCGATCAGCACATCAAGAACCTCATGAAAGATATGGGCTATGACAGTGATGATGAAGGCGGAAACAAGGCTAGTTACTTCGCGCGGGCGCGCGACCAATACGTAGCAGAAACCACCCGTAGCATCAGAACTAATCTTCAAGAGGCGAACCTACCTGATCAACCGGTCTATCTCGTGTCGAACGTTGCTCTACAAGCAGTCGTCACTGGCAAGACACCGAAGAAGATGCTGGATGAGGTCAAACTACTCACAGATTTGGCGACCACAGCCCAAAGATACCTGTAAGCTATCATGATACGCTTTGGACTTGTAGACGCTTGTATCGGTAACCTTGTATTATATGATCTGTGGATACGCACGCTCTTAGTCTTCGGGTAGCCTAGTTGTGGAACTGTAGGGACCATATTGCGATCACTCCTCAAAAGCACACTGTCGTGTTAAATTATGCGACGTGTTAACATTCGCAGTGTGCACCAAGACAATAATGATACTTCACCGACACGAATTTCTTCCACTCGCACCCGACTCGGTTGTCAGTCATCTAGATCTCTTGATCTTCTTCCTCAATCTCGACGTCGCTCTCATCCGCTTCACTTGAATCATCGTCTGGTTCGTCCTCCTCTGCCTGAGGGTAAAGGCCGAGTGACTCTAAGGTTGACGGTGACCTAAAATCGAGTAGTCCAAGGGTGTCGACTTTGCCAATGGAATCGCAGAACTGCTGTAAAGACCCCATGACATCGATCGGAAACTGGCTTGTGAAGGCAGCCTCAAAGAACCACCGAATTGCAGCTTTTTGATGCAAGTCTGGCATCCATACATTGTCCTCAAGACGATGCCATGCAGTTCCAGCTATGGATCGTTTAGTTACTTCCCAACATTAACATTCTCGAGCGTTAGGCGTACATGGAAAGACACAAATACTGAGGGTCGGGCATTTGTTGCCCCATGTGTGGACCATCTTGAAGTCGCACCTGTAGTCGGACACACGAGTAAAGCGCAATCGTCCATCGTTGCGTGCGGATTCAACACGTATTAGACTAAGGGAGCTGAAAAAAGGGAGTGCTGCTTCGCATGCATCGAGAAACTGCGCCCGTGAACATTGGGGAGATTTTCGAAGCGCAATGAAAACTCACAGCAACCTTGGAATCGTGTTGTAGGCCAGGCGCCATCCTGGTGAATGTGAAGTTTGTGATATTTGGCAGCAAAGTCGCGACATGCATCAAAGCATCGGCATTCCAGTGAGGACGGCACAAATGAAGCTCAGTGAGCGTTGTGCAATGTCGAGAAATGTGCCTGATATAATTCGGGATCTCTTCATTGTCATCCTCAATCTCTGCAGACAAGAGGGATTGTAGGGGTGCCTCCGGAGAAACCATAAACAGCAAAGGTTCGGGAAGGCAAACGGATTTCAGCAAAGAAAGGTATATTCCACTGAATTCTGACAACGGGATGGATCGAGCATCACTTGGAGATATATGCAACTCCTGAAGCTGTGGATGCCTCCTGACGAACGAGGCAAGAGTATATGGTTCCATTGTGGTTGCGAAGGAACGAAGATTGGGGAACGTACAGGCATCTAATGCCAGAGACGCCCCACAGTAAGGAAACATCAATCGGATGCTTTCCACATTGGTCGTACAAGAGAGGGCACGCGACAGCAATTTGTAGAATGCGGATAAGTAGAGATAAAAGGGTCTGTTGAATGAACGAGTTACACATATGCAAATCACGAGGCGACAAGCACTTACCCTCCTGTAATGTGTTGACGAGAGAACGCTAAACCTGGCCACAGGAGGACTTTGCGGACAGAGGTAGCAGCAAGATGGTTTGAGACCAGGACCTTGCATATTTTTATCGTTTCACCGTTACCGGCCAGGGCCAGACAACGGTAGAGCCATCGCATCGCACGAGGTTGGAAGCGATGTGAAACGGTGCATAGGGAAAATAGAGTCCCCTTTGGTAAGAAAAATGCTATTTCATCCAGAAGCTCGTCTGGGAGGTCAGTAATGGTGGGCATAATCTAGTTCGAAGGTGGACTTGTGAACTGCCAGCCAGCGGCGACGAGCGTGGTGACGCGTTGTTTGGTTCTGTTGAATCCTAAAGCCTTCGATCAATCATCGACCAATCCCAAATCTTCCCTCACCGAAATTGATGGACTTTCGTCCAGGGTATTCGATAACTACATGTCATCAAATAATTTCAGTGACCTGAAAATCAGGTATGTAATGCGAGGTGCAGTGAATAATGTGATCTGTCGTTCTGATCTTCATCCAGTTGGGGGTGGATTGGTGTGTGTCTTTCGGTCTTCTCCCATTGACAACGTACCTATTCAATGCTAACTCCCGAGTATTGAACAATAGGATGAAATTGGATAGCTTCCTTCGTGCTTGGAAGAACGAAGATAGCCGAATTGCTTCAGATCGTAGGTTTTATACTTGATATTAAATCTTACGTCCAAAAATCAAAAGTCACGTGATGACGTGTTGTTGACAGGTATGTACTGTTTGTTGTTATGGGTCCAGCATTATTTGGTTCAAGTTCGACTTTTGAGTTGCTCAAACATTTTATTCCGCTTTTCTTTGCACTTCAAGACTGACGCTTTTTTTTCACTAGCGCTAAGCCAGCTTCCCTGTTGGCTTTTTGTCACGAAGGCCTTACGCCGTTTACGCATCCACGCACCCAACGCTCGCTCAGAAAATCAAATCCAAGTTTAGAATCCATTCAAGAATTATAAACGCTCAACGATCTCAACGCCACAATGATTCCCTTTATTCCGACACTTATCCTCGCTTTTATCTCGTTCATATCATCAGCTTTCGTCATTCTTCGCATTGTAATTCCAATTCTTCCACCTCATCCTTTAAGCAGACGGGTCCCTCCTGTATGTCGTTGATCCGATCAGAAGGATCAAATTGCTGACTTTTCCCCCATCTATCTTAGTCCGAGTTCGGACTGCCTAATTATAATTTTCGTTCTCTTTCTTCAGCCGATAAAAGTCACCTGTGGTTGGCTTCCCTCGATGTCCTGGCTCTTTGCGTCTTCGTTTGGCAGGCATTCAGTGAATACTATGGTGGCCCTGCAGCATATGGCGAGGCCAGTGACGCTGCATCCTCGGCAAGGTTGTGGTTTGCCTTGACAATCAGGCAGACGTGTCTATTTATAGTGTCCGCACTCACGTTGATCCACATTCGTATGGGGCGATCAGTGTCTTTCGGATCCAGACACTGGATGCTGTGGGCTCCTACCTTGCTACTGGGGCTCACATCTACTGCACTATCTGGCGTTATCGCTGGGTCAGGTGTCCCAAGCTTCTTCGTCGGAATCATGACATATTCCTCTACCATTGCTGTCTTGAGCAGTGCAGCATTTGGCAGCCTCGTGTACACTCTCGTAGTGATCCGGCGCAATCTTGCTGCACTCAATGAGCCTGCAGACAGCTGGCCACCCATGAAAGAAGTCGAGGACAAGCCACGCCCCTCGTTCGCGACCGAGGACGTTGACGTCCTCAGGGAAGGTAGCTCCTGGCTCACTTCTGATGCCGGCAGTACGCATCAAGATTCCGTGTCCAACTGGTCTTTCTCGACTCATCAAACACATCCACGTTCTGGTTCCTCGCGCGTCAACTCTGCCATGCCATCCAAGGCCTCCCTCGCGCCTAAATCGTCTTACTGGTTTGATCCGCCCACGCCCATGACCAGCGACGCATTGATTCCGCCAGTTCCACCCTTGCCTTCATCTTACCGTCCATCTTCGTCCCCTACTTGGGCACTAAGCTCTGATCCTGACCCTTTCCGTCGCGATGCTCCGAGTCGACCACGTCTCAGCTCGCAGAGTTCATGGCTGACTTCACCGTCGGGGTCTCAAGTCACCCACTCTATGTGGTCCTATCCGACTACCCCACGAAGTGGCGTCAGCGTCGTTGATCTTAATGCTGAACTTCTTCCCCACGCTACCCGTCCCACGACGCCTGCTCTGTCGAGCGCTCGGGTTCTTGGAGGATACGGCTATCAAAGTGATTCAGAAAAGGGTATCGCTGCTTTGGCGTATAACGGTAGTGACATCGACATCTCGTTCTATCGATACGCCTGCTGGATGATGACAATTTGGGTACCTTTGGTAAGTCTTACTTGTCCGACGTTATCATTGGCCTTAACAGCTGGTCACCAGGCGCTCTCCCTCCCATACTTCCTGTCTTTTATTGGACATGGCTTCATATCTTCTGCGACGCCTCTTCTCCTTGCGCTCTCCGTCACGCTGTCTTCGCCTCTCCTTGCCATGAACATCATCTTGCGCTCGCCCATTCCCATCCCTACCGGTCTCTTCGAGATTCATGGGGAACCTCCCTCAGTCTGCATGCGTGCGCCCTCCCCGGCTGTCACTCTCGCCGACTACAATCGCGAGTACAAGCGGTCTGGGTCGGTCACAATTGTTGAAGGGAGACGTTCCGGAGATGTCTGGATTTCACAAGGGGATGCCGTGGACGGGAAAGGCAAGCTTAGTCGAGCGCTTGGTCTCATGACCCCTGTTCCGCGCCTAGCTGTTCTCCCTCCCGATGAGGATAAGGAAGATGGAGAGATGACGCCCCCTCTCCCCATGCAGATTGAGGCCGAATCATTCAATGCTTCTATGTTCCCCAATACCCCCCAGTCTGCCGAGTTCGGGAGAATGAGGAAAGAGTCGGTTCATTCAAGGATTTCAGGCGAGGACTTTGCCTCGAGGATCATGATTGCCCAGAGGCACTACTCTGCGCTCGCCACTACGGTTGTTGTCCCTGCATCGCCGGAGAAGCAAGATGGTGATTTACTTACTGTAGCCACTGGCGCTACCATTGAGAAGAGGAACTCGGTCCTTACGAGTTCTTCGCACCTCCGTTCTCGCTCTGTTTCCTCAGGTTATCGGTCAGGCGATCAGCACCGATGACGGCCCCAGCCCCAGCCGACCTCCGTCTCAACCTCTTCCTCCTACGCCTCCCAATGTTCGTCTTGCCAAGCAACACTCGACGCGCACTCTCATCCATCGGAAGTCATATTCGTCTGGGTATAGTTTCGGTGCCGTCGTCAACGACGATGTTAACGAGATCGACGCACTCACCGCTGGCGTTCTTCCGCTCCTTGTGCCTGGCTTGAAGCTTGGAAGTGAGATGAAGATCAAAGATTTCGAGTTCGAGTTCGATCCCCCAATCAGCAGCACCGTGACGAAGAAGAAGCGCCTACCGCCGTCCCGCATCCAGACAAATAATGCTGACTTTGGTGTGCTCGCTGGAGGAGACCAGGAAAGCCACGCTGTGCATGCGACATCTACCAACGGTAAGGCGAAGTCCAGGAGGACGTCTACGCAGAAGAAACATCACTTTAGTCTTCCAAGGTAAGGTAGCTCCTGACACCACGCCGATCTTCTCTGACATTTGCTGTATAGTCTTGGTCTCGGCAAGGACACAGCCAACTCTTTGAAGTCTGAGATCAGTCGTGCACTTGCCACAGCGACTGGTGGGTACGCCAGCGTGAACGATGCAAGGCGCAAGACGGTTTGGGGGGACGAATCAGTTCCCAACATTGTTGCAAATCCTCCTGTGAATGATGACAAGCAACCTGCTCAAAATGGCGCATCCCTCGGCCGTTCAATGTCTACTCGTACTCTTGGTCTTCGTGTTGAAGTTCCCCACGGCATGGACAGTGCACGTACCTCCGTCGTCACCCTTGACGCTGGTAGAATGCTTCCCCCGCCATCCGCCGCGTCCACAGTCACCCTCTTCGACCCAACGTCCGAATTCGATCCTACCGCGCAGAGCACGCCGCACGAAAAAGAATATCAATACACCCGAAAATATCAAGCTGCCGCTATGCCTCGCTCTCAACCGACTTCGAAACGATCTAGCATTATTTATATCAAATCGTCCGAAGAACACGCACAAGCCCCAACAGAACCAGAAGCTCCACCCCCCACCGAACAAAATAACGCTAGTGACATATCACCCCGCTCACTCGCGCAGTGGTCCTCCCGGGTGGTGAAACCACTTATACCCAAGTCTAGCAAGCAGCGCAAGGACGCCACCGAGCCCGCAATGAAGTCGGGCTCGAATTCTCTCCGAACTCTTTCCCTCCTTAAAGATCGTGATTCGAACCAAGATAGTATCGGTGATATCGCCAGTAACGGGTTCGCAGGTACACGACCACTTGTTCTTGGAAAGAAGAAGTCGAAGACGGTGAAAGAGCACGATGAGAATGTTCCCAGTACTGGTTCTGCGAACAAGTATCTGAAGCCGCTAAAGCTTAGCCGCACCGAGTCGAGCAAGGTTCGCGGGATGCTTCGCAAAGACGAAACGCTCCCTACCGTGTTTGTTCGCCCACCATCTGACCGGATGGAGTCGATCTATGAGGTTCGGTGATCTCTGACATGATTTTTTTTGCACTCTTCTCTCGATTGTTTGCTCTGGGTTTTTTTTGTTGCATTTTTGACCGTTTGCTTTTTGACCGCATCCGTACAAAGTTCGCTAAGTGCTTTTTCATGATTTTTATTCCACTTCAAGTTGCTTTCCACGTTTTCCCGCAGTGCGTCTCATTTGCTATCAAGTTTTCACGTACAAGTTCAATTGCCATGATTTTCAAAAGTTACATAATGCTCAAAACACTCGCATGTATCGTCGAGGCTGTATGTACAGCTACTATGCTTTTCCCTTTCAATCATATGTGATTCCTTCTCGTACATCAGAGTTAGTGGTGGTGCAACTCCGCTGATTTTTTACAGCGTACTATTACTGATTTGAAGATGCTCACGACTTTGTGAATTTTTGGTCA
Source organism: Suillus ampliporus (assembly GCA_016584345.1). NCBI lineage: Eukaryota > Fungi > Basidiomycota > Agaricomycetes > Boletales > Suillaceae > Suillus > Suillus ampliporus. The sequence continues at coordinate 175,908 of JABCPV010000055.1, read as the reverse complement.
CCGTATGACCCACAACCCACAAAGTCCGTGAGCATTTTCATCATCGCATTAGTGGTGTGCTAGTCACTGCCGCGAGATCGCGAGATCAGCATAATTCAGGAGTACGATATCGGCACTATTTGCGTCAAGTTTTAACGGAGGATGTAATGTTCGTAGCTCGCATGTCACTGATACAAGGACGAGAAGTGATCCAAAGGGATGCTGCCACATATCGATAAATACTGCTGCAAGTACAACACATGCGAGGAGCGTCAGCAATCAAAACTGAAATACCAAGGATGCATGCGAAATCACGAGAGGCAGGAACATCCGGTGTCAATCTGCCCAGCTGAGGATGGCTGCTGTGAGTGAGGGTGTGTTGAAGGACGATCAAAGTCTTCATCATGTATACAGTCATCGTTAATTGTGAGAACACCCGCTACAGCGATATGCTGTGAATTGAAGCATGAAACCTCTATGACAGTGATAAAAATGAACCGCGCTCATCAATTCACCCTGCGCGAGAGGAAGATCGGCAATAGGTGGTTGTGTAAGGCCTGCATGAACGGGCCACAGGGTGATAAGTAGGCGGGCTTTGAAGGGCTAGCAGAGGATAGGATAGTTGGCGATGCCGGTGTGGGTCGAGACTGAATATATATCACGATGAGCGGATGGTTGTGATTACAGGACTGGACAGAGTCTCACGTTCTCGCGGGGACCCGCATCTGAATGATCCTGAGTTATGGCCTGCACCGGGAGAGCCTCAGAGGAAGGTAGGGCCGATGTAGCCGGAAACTACACAACGATCGTCGAGTCAACTGCGGAGGAAAAAAAAATGAACACATACATCTAGGGGATCGCGAGGCTGATCGTTCTGAACAGGAGGGCATCAAAATGAAAGTGCAAGACCCAAGATGATATTGGTATGCCCTTCGAAGGAAGCTCCAATATTCTCCATCGTCGAACTCATATAGAGAGTCTTGGGCTCATCAGACTCTGTGAAACTGAATGCGGCCAAGAATCCAAGATGTCTTTGTCTAGAACATTAATATTGACGCATGCATCAGGAGAATGATTTCTAGTGAGGTCAATCATCAACTCAGGCTCAGCGAGCCAGTTTAAATTCCGATCAAACCCAGCGAGTGGAGGCGGAGACGTTGCCTCAGAAGTCTATGGAGAATGGCCCCAGACTTTCACCCTCGAAAGCACGACCTCAGTCACCTCCTCGAAGGGTTCGGGGTGGTGACCACCGACCACAGTGAAGCGCTCTTCGTGCCGCTGACCAGATGGAGTCGGTCTGTGAGGTGAGGTTCGGACCTCTGACATGATTGTTTTTGTACTCTTCCTTCGATTATTTTTTGTTGGCTCTGGTAATTTTTTGGTTGCTTTTTGACCGTCTGCGAATTTCTGCCTCCGTGTAAAGTTGCAATGCTATCGCGCTTTGCCATAATTTTTATTCCACTTCACGTTTCCTATGCGTTTGGTTTGCGATCAAGTTTTCACGTACAAGTTTAATTGGCATGAAATTAATGCTCAGAACACTCACATGTATCGCCGATGCTGTATGTAAAGCTACTATGCTTTTACCTTTCATTCTGATGTGATTCCTTCTCGGCGTCCATCAGAAGTTGTGGTAGTACAAGGACACCGCCGACTTGTTACAGCATATTAATACTGATAAGTGACTCAAGATGCTCACGGCCCTTGTGTGGGTTTTCCTCGCCAAAAACACGTACCCACAAGTCCCAAACATGTTCGGGCAACGCCCAATATTCCTCTATATTTTGAATCTCAGCCAGAACCTTCAACCTACAATCTATATAGTTGGGGTCACATCAACAGGTCCTTCTGGTTCCGATCACCATCTTGATCACTCAGTCGAGTCACTATCTTGAGTCTTAACCACTATTCAAAGCATATTCGTGACGAGATGAACTTCAAATCACTCGCCGTCCTCCTCACTGCTGCAGCAGCTCCTGTGGCTGCAGGTCCTCTTGCCTATGCAATCTGTCAGACAGGTAAGGTCAACACGCGTGATCATTGCCCACCGCTGACTCGGCTTCTTGAGTAGGATGTAACGGAATGGCCGTTGCTTGTTATGCGGCAGCTGGATTCACCTTTGGGGTTGCCATGCCTTTAGCTCCTGCCGTCATTATTGGGTGCAATACATCCCTTGGAACTTGTATGGTGGCTTGTGCCGCAGTCGCGCTTGCACCCACTCTCTGAGTGAGTCCAATCGCCAATGTGGCGAAGAGAACACGTGCGACACACGTGTTCTCTTGCGTGATGGGAACAACGTTTCTAATCTTCTTTTTGTCAGGGGACTCTGGCCTGGCCCGAGTGTCAGAGGTCTCAGCAATGTACATAAACATGCATGTCTTAAATCTTTACTCACCTCTGCTACTTTGATGTGTTTTGGCTTCTGTCCTGCCAAACAATGCAACTAGCGGCTTATGTACCGCAACAAGGACTGCAAGGAACAAGAAAAACTTTGAGTGGTGCCGAAGAGGAGGAACCTTGTGCTAAAACCCACGAAATTCATGAGCATCTTCATTGCATTATTGGTGTTCCAGTCACCTGCGAGATTGGCATAATTAAGGAATACAGCATTGACACTGTAGGACGTAGTTACTGCATATCGATAAATACTAGAATCAGCAATCAAAACTGAAATACCAAGGTAGTGTTGTAGTCAAAGCGAGGTGACTTCGCTTCGGTTCAAATCTTGAGGCACTTCGATCCACCTCGGGTCGTTACGTCTCGTTCAGGACAAACAATAAAGTGGCAACGAGGCGCTTGATCAACCCCGGATTTGTTGGTGAGCGTCAAGATAACAGTTGTGCCTAGACTCCAAGCGATGCATGTGAAATCACTAGAAGCAGAAACACAAGCGGCCGCTTCCGTATTTTCGAGTGCTGATTTTCCCGCTGATGATGGCTGTTGTGAATTAGGATCAAAGTCTTCATCACGTATCCAGACATCGTCATTGCTGGGAGCATCCGCTACAGCGATGCGCTGCGGATTGAAATATGAGACCTTGATGACAGGATCGTCGAGTCAACTGCGGAGGAAACACGCGAGAATGAACCGTGTTCGTGCGAGAGGAGAAGCGAAGGAATTTGCCGACATGGCAAAGGAAAATGGATTTGCGGGTCTATTGTATGCGAAGGTATTTGATGTGACATGCGGCGTCGCTGGGTTAAGACGCATGACAGCAGGACAACAGGTCGCGTCGGACTGCAATGATTGGTGTGAATCAACACAATGGTGAAAACGATGTGATGCATACCCCAAGTAAATGCTTGATAGTTCCATCAATCTTCGAGAGATGGTTAGTGCATAGAAGATGGATTGAAGTGGGTAAATGCGTACTTTGGCGAGGGTGGTGTGTACTTCTTGTGCAGGCCAGATGCTAGCAAGGATGTTGGGCGGAGTGTTGCATATGTAGATTCCGGTCCTATCCCAGGTCATGTAAACCAGTTGGCGTGATTCAGGTGAGAGGATAATGTCGTATGGTTTCTGGATGTCGAAGGATGCGAGTTGGCGGGAGTCGAAAGCCCTGAGCTTGATGATGCCATCTACAGCACCACTGATGATTCGAGAAGAGCATCGTCAGATGAAAGAGCGAGATCACGGATGGTATTGGTGTGTCCTTCGAAGGGATTGAGAGAAGAGTAGCGAAAGAATTTGTGGACATGTCGGCATGAATCGGGTGAGGATAATGGAGTACGATTTTTAAATGAGGCGAGGAACTGACAAAACTCCAAGGCCTATAGCGCTTTGATGGTGTGACTCATGTCACTGGCGAGGAGAGCACATTGAAATGAAAGTGCAAGACCCAAGATGATATTGGTGTGCCCTTCAAAGGAAGCTCCAACAGTCTCCATCATCGAACTCATATAGAGTCTTGGGCTCATCAGACTCTGTGAAACCGACTGCGGCCAAGATATCTTTGTCTAGAACATTAATATTAGCACATGTGTTGGGAGAATGATTTCCAGTGAGGTTAATCGTCAACTCAGCGCGCCAGTTTAAACTCCGCTCAAACCCAGCGAGCGGAAGCCCTGAACTGGACACTTTGCTTCAGAAGTCTATGTGGAATAGCCCCAGACTTTCGCCCTCGAAAGCATGACTTCGGGTTCGGGGTAGTGACCACTGACCACAGTTAAGCGCTCTTCGTGCCGCTGACCAGATGGAGTCGGTCTGTGAGGTGAGGTTCCGACCTCTGACATGATTTTTCTTGTACTCTTCCTTCGATTCATTTTTTGTTGGCTCTGGGTTTTTTTTAGTTCCTTTTTGACCGTCTGCGAATTTCTGCCTCCGTACAAAGTTGCAATGCTATCGCGTTTTTTCATGATTTTTATTCCACTTCACGTTTCGTGTGGCAGTGCGTTTGGTCTGCTATCAAGTTTTCACGTGCAAGTTCAATTGCCATGAAATTAATGCCCAGAACAGCTACTGGGCTTTTACCTTTCATTCTAATGTGATTCCTTCTCAGCGTCCATCAGAAGTTGTGGTAGTACAAGGACACCGCCGACTTGTTATAGCATATTAATACTGGAGAGTGACTCGAGATGCTCGCGGCCCTTGTGTGGGTTTTCCTCACCAAAAACACGTACCCACAAGCATATTAATACTGGAGTGACTCAAGATGCTCGCGGCCCTTGTGTGGGTTTTCCTCGCCAAAAACACGTACCCACAAGCCCCAAATATGTTCGGGCAATGCCCAATGTTCCGGTATATTTTGAATCTCAGCTAGAACCTTCAACCTACAACCTATATAGTTGGGTCACACCAACAGGTCCTTCTGGCTCCAACCACCATCTTGATCATTCAGTCGAGTCGCTGTCCTGAGTCTTAACCACTATTAAAGCATATTCGTGACAAGATGAACTTCAAATCACTCGCCGTCCTCCTCACTGCTGCAGCAGCTCCTGTGGCTGCAGGTCCCCTTGCCTATGGCATTTGTCAGACAGGTAAGGTCAACAACCACGATCACGGCGCACCAATGACTCAACTTCTTGAGCAGGATGTAACGGAATGGCCGTTGCTTGTTATGCGGCAGCCGGATGCACCTTCGGGGTTGCATTGCCTTTAGCTCCTGCCGCCATTGTTGGGTGCAATGCATCCCTTGGAGCTTGTATGGTGGCTTGTGCCGCAGTCGCGCTTGCACCCACTCCCTGAGTGAGTCCAATCGTGAATGCGGCGAAGAGAACACGTGCAACACGTGTTCTCTTGCGTGATGGGAACAACGTTTCTAATCTTTTTGTCAGGGTCTGGCCTGGCCCGAGAGTCAGAGGTCTCAGCAAAGAACATGCATGTCTTACGTCTTTACTCACCACTTTTGGGGCCCATGATAAATTAATTTCTTCAGTCTTGTTTTCAACTCTGCTACTTTGCTGTGTTTTGGCTTACTTATATGCGTCTGAATTGATGTCAGTTTGATCTTTGATTTTTTCCTGCCAAACAAGACAACTAAGTGCTTGTGTACCGCATATCGATAAATACTAGCGTCAGCAATTGAAACTGAAATACCAAGGTAGTGTTGTTGTAAGCGAGGTGATCTCAAGGGTGACTTCGCTTCGGTTTCGAAGTTTGAGGCAGTTCAATCCGCCTCGCTTCATTACGTCTCGTTCAGGACAAGCAACAAAGTGGCAACGAGGCGCTTGATCAACCCCGGATTTGTTCCTGAGCGTCAAGATAACAGTTGTGATAGCTTAAACTCCAAGCGATGCATGAGAAATCACTAAAAGCAGAAACACAACCGGCCGCTTCCATATTTTCCTGTGCTGATTTTCCCGCTGATGATGGCTGTTGTGAATTAGGATCAAAGTCTTCATCACGGCATCGTCATTGCTGGGAGCACCCGCCACAGCGATGCGCTGCGAATTGAAGAATGAGACCTCGATGACAGTGATAAAAATGGACCGGGCTCACTAACTTACCCGGTGTGAGGGGAATATCGACAATAGGCGGTTGTGTAGGGCCTGCATAAACGGGCCACCAGGATGATAAGGGCATAGGCGGGCTTTGAAGGTGGTGTGAGAGGTGACAGATAGGGCATCAGACAGTGCCAATGTGCATCAAGACTGAACAGATGTCGCGGGGACCCGTATCTGAATGACCCTGAGTCGTGTAAGCCAGTTGGCGTGATTCGGATGAGGATAATGACATATGGTTTCTGGACGTCGAAGGATGCGAGTTGGCAGGAGTCAAAAGCCCTGAGGTTGATAATATCATCTACAACACCACTGACGATTCGAGAAGAGCATCGTCGATGAAAGAGCGAGACCGTGGATGGTATTGGTGTGTCCTTCGAAGGGATCCCCGACAGTCTCCAGTATCGACGCGTCGAACTCATAGATCGTCGTGGCAAAGGCACGCGCGAAGCTGAATATTAAGGTCAAGACTCGAGATATTTCCCTTTCTGCTTATCCAGAACACTGGCACATATGTAATGGGTAGAGATGGGTAGGCCGTCGCTAGGTCTCCCTACACAGACATCAAATTTCTGTTTCGACACCCCAGACCTCAAGGCACTTCTCCCCATCCCCAACTTCAGTGCAAGTTCAAGTTCTGCGAGAGTCGAACTGCGCCCACCATACTAAGGTTCCCAAATTTGAATCGCAGATCCCATCGCCAAGAGGTATTGTCTCTAGATCCGCTGATAATTCACCGGCCGTCTGGAAAGCAGGATATGCATGATGGAATGCTCACTCCCAAGGTTATTGTTGATATCAGAGTCATCTTGGTTCCTGCAGCGGCGGGCTGTGATGATGCGGAAGCCATGTCCTGTGTCCTCGCCAACGAAACTGGCAAGTAGCCAAAGTATTCTTTCAAAGGATGCGTTCGGTGGTGAGCTCTCCTTGCGTGCCTGATGCTGATAGTGATCTTAAAGATGCCCAGCTTGTTCGAGAGCCCACTGCCGCTACCTTGCCTGTTCGTGTCGATCTTTAGTTTTTTTCCACGCTGGTTCCTGGAAGCTCAAATGGTTTTGGTCAAGATGCTATTTTATAAGCAGCACAGCGATGACATCGCCTGATCATGATTGAAAGCGAGCGTCTCTTTTTACCGTAACATGCTGCAAGTCAACTGCAAGTTCTTACTATCATTATCATGATGCATCCTCCCACATTTAATCCTCACCTTATGGCCACGCCGGCATCATTCAGGCTTATTACTACTTGGCTGCCTATAGGCTGCGTGCTGTGTCTGCACGTTGAAAAAACATAACACCAGTGTACGTTATGCCGCTTTTTACTACTAAGAGGTAACTCCATGTGGACTTATATGTAGAAATCATTCGCAAAATTTAAATCACCACTATACCAGACAGCTCGTGCGGTATCCTTACCCTTTGGTAAAGTGAGTCTCCCTATACCCGTTGTACGCATCTTTCGCGTCCTGTAGAAGAGTCTTCAAAAGAGTCTGCTCGTCGTCGCTAAGCCCCGTCATATCAACATTTCCGGGTTGAAGGATATCCGATTCATCCTCTTCTTTCTCGACCTGAGCCACAACTTGCTCCCTCCACTTCTGCCACACTGGCGTCTCGTTGGGCAAAAACTCCCGCAGAATTTTTATCGGCTCGATGCCTTTCAGAGGTCTCGGTAAACCTTCGCAAAGAACGAAGCATGCAAATGCAGCCATGCTAGTTCGGGTGCCAAGCTGATAACTGTGCGTGGCTTGTGGGTGAAGTCCAATACTGCGGCAAAACAGCTCCCGTTGTATTTTCTCTTTCTCCAGGGACGCGAGGAAGGAGTTGTACGCCCAAGATGCGACGATTGAGGTCAAGAACATGACCTGACCAAACAGCGATCCCTGGGGAATGAGGAGGAGCTGCAGCAGAAATTGCACCTTGAGGAGCAGCGAGCACAGCCCGACCGCTCGGTACACTGGTTCTCCCTTCAGCTGCAGCGAAAATCTCCCCTTCGTAATCGCATTTACATCCTTCTCCTTTCCCTTCAGGATGACGACGCCCTTTTGTGTCAAGAGCATCCCGTCTCCTGGAGGGGAGCCCTGCGCAGGCGTCTCGACCGTAGCAATTTTGAGCTTTCCGGAGCCGACGACGAAGCATGTGACACCGCTGGAGACAATCCCGAGGAGGATCATCGCAAAGCAGTACCAGTCGGCGACTAAGGCGGAAAGGATGCATGTGGTGAGGCTAATCAGGATGGGGAAGCTGGCGAGGACGGCGTGATGGATACTCATGGTTTGGACATGAAGGCTCTCATAACTGATTTCAGGGACTGTGACGATGGAGATTTGTGAAACTGATGTCTTTCTGGTGGAAGGAAGTGTATCTGGCGGCAAATCATCTGTTTCCTGTGTCAGGAGATGCGCAAGATGCCCAGTCTGCTGTATGACAGTTCCTGAGCGTGAGCCGATGTATTTCGGGCCAGTCTTCACGTCCAGCTTGAATGCAACGGCGGGATTATCATTGGGTCCAGGAAAAAGACCATCCCATAATCTCGACCTGGATATTTTGCCGAACTCATTGGCTATATTATAACTACCAGGAGAGTTGTACCAGCCGAGCCATCTCCGCCCCCTGTACAGATGTACAGTGGTCATGGCAGTGATAGCTTCCTCGGCACCAAAAAAGCCAGCGACGCCGGAAGCATCAAGGCTGAAAACGTCGGTATCTTGAATTGGCCAAAGTCGGAGTGGGGGCATTGCAGAAGAGCCAGGAGTTTTGAACTTGTCGTCGGGTTGCCCGTCATTAAATATGAGGAGGTGCATAATCAGACGCCTCGAGCACAATGTATGGCGCACTGCTTCTGGCAGCCGCAATTTGGAAAGCACGGCCTCCTCTTACATCGCGAGGGGTTCGGGGTGGTGACCACTGACCACAGTTAAGCGCTCTGGCCTCTGATCACTTCCCGCGCAGCACGGAAGGTGCCCTCGTGGTATCTGTGCTAGCGTTAGAACCACTTGTAGAAGTTTTAAACAATCCAAAATTTCATTATCGTTCGAGCATGACATGTCATATCACGAAGAGCTCGGGATGGTGACCACAATTGCTGAGCATTCTTCTAAACCCTGATCACTCCTGTGCACGGGGAAAGGTCCTTCGTAGTATCCACGCCAGCGTCAATATACCATCGTGTAGAAGTATGATGGTACATAGCTTCTCACTTTGTGGTGAGTAGAGGCACAGCAGAAGAAGCTCCAGTCCACCCGGGGGCTGGCACCATGCACATCGGCCGAGTTGTGCTCCGAGTTCAACGAAGCGTCATTCGTGCGGGTTGCACGCAATGCGATAAACAGCCCTACTAATTCGGTGATCGAGTGTGTGCCATATTTGTCCTGCAACGATGGAACATCCTCAGTGAAGAAGTTGATCGAGCAATCGCGATGCACGAACTTTCACTCGTGGCAGGAGCGCACTAATGCTACACTTGCTTACATAATTGGGTTGTACTTATGTGGTTGCTTGAAAGCAGAATGAGTCAGCGCTATCAGCGACTAACGGCAAGCACTCGTCACGCACGACGGCTTGAAGACAAATACAACTCTCTTCGACTCTTCCTTCGGTGGTATGTACCGTATACATGCACTTACCCGCGCTTAACATCAATGGCAGCGGAAAGGCACGTTGTTAGCGCAGTATCATGATGTACAGCCTCGAAGCGCTCGGAAGTTGCCTTCCGAAGAAACGAAATTACGAGGGCAGGAATCGTATCCTGCAGAAGACCCAAGCTCGAACCACAGCCCGATTTTGTAAAGTCTTTTACTCGGTCGTGGAATTCCTCCGAGCCTAAATGTTGATTACTACATTGGATGTCATGCTCAAGGTGTGTGATTTAGAACGTGGTGGCAAAGGAGATTCATACCAGGCTCATCCAAAGGTGCGGTTCCTGTGTAAAGATTGGTGAGTAGTTGATCGATGTCTTAGACCGTCTGATTCTGCCGGAAGATCGAATACATGGTTTGCCACTCTATTACGTAGCTGAGGTACAAGCGGAGTAAACGTGGCGTCGCACCTCTTGCTTCTCTGCTGCGACGACCGTTCACCGGTGCACCCCCAGTAGAAACCGCGTATGTCGACGCGTTCCTTGTGCTACGTTGCTCTTTCCTAGGGTGTCGAGCTATAGGTTCCTGACAGTTTTTCATAGCATTTATGACCGTACTCCGCGTCATCCAGCATTTGCCTCAGGAGCTGCTGTTCCTCGTGCTCCAAGTCCCCTATGAGTTCTTCACCTGGCTCAAAAGATTTGGTTTTCTCTTTACTCAACACCTGCTTTGCCACGTGTTCCCTCCACGCTTCCCAAACTCTGGTATCGTTTGGAATCATATACTCCAATATCTTCTTCGGCTTGAAGTTTGCAGACGATTTCTTCGACATATCGATACCTGCATGCAAGACGAAGCATGTATACGCTGCCTGTGACCCTCTATTAGGGAGCACAAGTTTCGTGATATGTGGTTCATTGAGTGATTTCCACAGCAGGTCTGTCTGGATCTTCTCTTTCTCCAATGATGACAGAAACGAATTGTATGCCCAAGACACCACAAGTGACGACAGGAACATGATTTGGCCGAATGGTGTTGCTCGGGGAACGAGGAGAAGTTGAATAAGAAATTGTGATAGGAGTAGGAGGGAGCAGACCCCGATGGTGTTAAACTTTTCATCGCCACCCATGTCAAGCACGAATTTTGCCTTCGTTATCGACGTGACATCTTTCTCTGCGCCCTTCAAGATGACAACATCGTTGCGCATCAAAAGCAGTCCGTCTCCCTGCGGCGCATAGGGTGAAGGTTCGCTAAACTGGAAATGCAGCTTCCCCGAACCAATGACGAAGCAAGACAGGCCACTCGAGACCATGCCGAGGACGATCAGCCCGAATCCGAGCCAATCACGAACAAATGCGCAAACGAGGCATGTTACCAGACTGCTGGCGATGGGTATAACAGCGCACAGCGCATGATAAACCTTCATCATCGGTACCTTGCCTCCTTGCTTCTCTTTCTTGTCGACATCTATTATGCTCAACGAAAACGGCGAGGTCATTCTTCCTCCAGGCGGGATCTGTTCCTTGGTCTCCTTTGCCATCTGAACCTCCTTTGCCATCTGGACCGTGAGGTATGCGAAGTGACCTGTAGTCGTCATATCTGTGCCCGAGAACACTCCGATAAAGCGTGGGCCATTCAGCCCATCCAGACCAAACATTTCTTCAGGCGTTGGATTGGGACCGGGGAAGATGCCATCCCAGAATCGCGAGTTCGCCAACTGCCCAAATTTCTTGGCAACAGTGTAGCTTCCCGGAGAGTTATACCACCCAAGCCACCGCCTGCCTCGATAGAGATGGACAGTGGACATCGCGGAGAGCGCTTCTTCCCCGCCGAAGAACCCCATGACACCAGAGGTATCAAGGGTGAGAGACACCTTATTAAGTGGCAAGTAAATGGACATCCTGGAAAGCTCGGTTGCTGGATCAACTTCAATTACTCAATACTCTTATACGGTATGTACAGAAGCACTGCCCAGTTCCTGTAGAAGCCTTTGTCATTGGACGACTTTCCGTAGGTTCGAAAAATTCTGATTAGAATATCATATCATAAATTAGGCAGGTGTGCCGCGATCATCGCCGTGCACTTCGTCGCCATCGATTTTCGTTTTCCCCACCCTCCTCTCCCCTTTTCATCACGCGATGGCGAGATTCAGCGCCTCGCTATATATACTGCTCACACTCCCTTCTGGGCCCCGAAGGGGCATAAGTTAGCCTACTCGCAGCGAGGCGTTCCCACCCGCCCTCGCAGCTCACCTTTTCTTCTTAGGCTAAAGCCCCCTCGAGGCCGGGAGGCGCTTCGCGCCTTCGCCCGAAAACACATTAGTCCCCTCTACATCCACTCACTTAATCATCACATGTACATGCGTAATACGTTTCCCCGTCGGACTATGATGGTTTCCTCTTCTCTGCTCGAACAACACGTCAACGTGAACCTCAAAGATTAAGTTACAGTCCCAGAAGCGAGGGAGCCAGGTTCCTCGAAAGTTCGGTTCGTCCGTCCGTGCCAACCCGTCCTGGATGTCTCGGTCGCAGTAAACTTTGTCACTGAGCGCTGAGCGGTATGTAGTAGATGGTACAAGTGCGTTGTGTGTGTGTGACGAACCTTAGGAGTGTCTATGGCTGGCCAGTGACCCCGAACTTCCTGCAGAGGCCGGTGGTAAATTCCGAAAAAGTGTCGACAAGGTAGTGTTGCAAAGATCTATCGATTTTTATCTCAACAACGAAGCATGATATCAACCTGGTCCAGGATACAAAAACGGTCAAAACGATCAAGCGCAGATGACTGGCAAAAGAACTAGATTTGGTGAAGTTGGCGGTCACCTGCTTGGGTACTGCTGTAGAACCAGTAGTGCAACAAAGATCTATTGATTTCTATCCCAATTGACGACGAAGCAAGATATTACATAACATACTCTAAGAGATTAAAAAGTACTGTTCAGAAAAATATCGCGCACATGTCTGTAGATCTAAAAAATCGCGCGATTTCGTGAAGGTTAATATAGTCACAGTGTCTCCTTCAAACTATCCTGGTGTCCTGGGCTCTGCGCTCATAAAGGTCGATTTTTATCTCAGCGAGGCTGGCCATCACTCCAAATTGAGGTTCAACATCCCGACCGCAGAGGAGTCCTTTACTAATTTTTTCCGAATCTTAGAATTCGGTGACCCGTCCGTCCAGGACGTCCAGGACAGGCGAGGCCGGCACGGACGGACAATCCGACCTTTCAAGAATTCCGGTTTCTACGCAGAAGTCGATATCCATAGGTACAAGCTACTGGTGGACATGATACTACATCGTTCCATGGTTTGAGTTCTCCATGCCGCCGACCAACCCAAACCTAAGCTGCTCTTTCGTAGCCAGATCATATGCGGTGTGAGCGTCCTGCAGGAGCTTCTCGAGAAGGTCTTGTTCGTTTTTCTTGAACTCCTCAGCCTCCTTTTCGCTCACCTCGAGCAAATAGTGGCAAGGTTCTCGGCTGCGAAGGCGCTCTCTCATTACGTCCAAGACCTTTTTTCTCCATGTACTCCACACCGGCGTATCATTCGGAATGAAATTGCGGATGATACCTTCTGGATCGAAACCTACACTCCCCCATTTATCTGCACCAACGCCAGGAGGCTGGAGCATCAGGCATGCGAATACAGCGGCAGTTGTCCTCGTTCCCAGGCTGTACGTCTGCATATGCTGCTCGTCCAGATCGAGTACTTTCAGGAGTAACTCTTGCTGAATGTGCTCCTTATCTATTGACGACAAATACAAGCTGTACGCCCAGGAAGTTGCGAAGGAAGACAGGAACATGATTTGGCCAAAGAATGTGCCCTGGGGTATCAAGAGAAGTTGGCCGAGGAGTTGTATGACGAGCAGGAACGAACATAATCCAATAGCAGCATACTCGTCTCTGATGGGTACGTCATCCCGCATTGGACTGGGGTCTAGGGGGCTATCTTGAAGACCTGCTTCCGCATCGCTTCTGCGATTCAATTCCATCCCGTCTCCAAGAACGGAACGTTTCCTCTTTTCCCTCCTACTCCTCTTCCTAACCCAGGGCTCATACTCGAGAATGAACTTGCCTCTCGTGATGGTGGCGACGTTTTGTTCTATCCCGAGGAGAATGACGATATCATCACCGTCCATTAGCATCCCGTCTCCGGGCGGAGCCGTCGGTGCTGACTTCACGCCTTCCAGCTTTAAACATGCGGACCCTATGGCTAAGGTAGACAGGCCACCCGAGACGACTCCCAGCAGAATCATGGAAAAACAGAACCAGTCGTATGTCCATCCACAAAGCGCGCATGCAGTGAAGCTGACGGCTATCGGAATAATTGCAACGTGCGCGTTACGCCCGCTGTGAGGTGGGATCGCGCAAACTGGTGGCTTGTCTTTTGTCGTTGACTCGGCCACAAATGGAACGAGTTGTGTCTGGACAATAGTCACTCTATTCCGTTTCGAGACTCTTCCTTCCACATGCACTCCTAGTTCCTCCTTACATCTCTGCATTATCAAATATGCAAGGTGGCCGGTCTGCTCCAGGAAGGATCCAGATCTAGAGGCGACGTATTTGGGGCCCTGCTTGCCATCAAGCTGGAAGAATTTTGCGGGGTCTTCTTTGGGACCAGGGAAGAGCCCGTCCCAGAAACGGGAATGCGCGAGTTTTCCGAACTCCCTGCCGACATTCCAGCTGCCGGGGGAGTTGTACCATCCCAGCCATTTTCTGTACTTGTAGAGATGAATGGTCTTCATCGCAGAGATGGCTTCTTCGCCGCCAAAGAACCCTGCGACGGCGGATACGTCGAGGTCAAAAGAGCCAGCATGGAGGTCAAAGGGAGGCTTTTGGTGCATGGTACGTACGTTGTTGCTGCTTGATGACCCACAGCTGTTCTTTTAACTAGCGCACCTGACGGGAGGCGTGCACTCAGCACAGACCTTTCTTTCATCAGTGCCACTCGTCAAGAAGCTGCTGCCTCCTTTGTTGACGGAAGCGTGGCAGCTCTAAGCGCAATACAATGCAGTGCACGTTCATGATGTTAGATCCCCGTGGAATGCCCTCCGCCTGTGAAAATCTCTCCGTCTTCACAATTTCTGGTGATCTCCACTGATCTCGCTGAACTGATTGATCCCTATTTCAACAATGATCCACACGGATACGTTGGCCTTTTGCCGGTATGTCCTTCACAATCGGGGCCCGAGTTTGCATCGAGTTCACCACGTGTTGTAACCATACAATCTAGGGTGGCAGCACTGTGCTCAGGTTGTCTTGCTGGATGAATCGATGGAACACATGGCAAACCCTACGATGGCTGCCGTGAACAGGTGATATATTACACCAAGTATTAAACGTCACATTGAACTTGGTCTGGTCGATGTACTTGTTTCTCGGTCAACGAATGGTCATCGTCTCTGATCCTATATACGTGTTCCTGATAACCTTTATACGCATTGTGAGCATCCCGAAGCAATGACTCCAGAAGGACCCTCTCATCATCTCTGAACCCTTGCAGATCACTGGGGCTAAGTTTGAACGACTTTTCTGTTTGGTTATTTTCCAGTTCCTTCGCCACTTTCTCTCTCCATGTATCCCATACTCTTGTGTCGTTCGAGATAAAACATTGTAAGACCTTCTTTGGCTTGAAGTCGACGGATGGCCTTTGGACGCCATCGCTGAGAACCAAACATACAAAAACTGCTTGAGCAGCTCTGCTTTTGAGCCCGAATTTTGACACTCGTGGATTATCAAGCGCTTTCCACAGGATATCGACCTGTATCTTCTCCTGCTCCAGTGACGACAGAAATGAGTTGTATGCCCATGAGGGTGCAAGCGATGTGATGAACATGATCTGTCCGAAGGTCGTTGCCTGAGGAATGAAAAGGAGTTGGAGAAGGAACTGCGCGAGGAGGAGAAGCGAGCCGAGCCCAATTCGTCTGAACTCTGGGCCGCCATCCATCTTCAGGACAAATTTGCCCTTCGTTATTGGATTGACGTCTTTCTCTGCACCTCTAACGATAACTACGTCGTTTCGCATTATAAGTAGCCCGTCTGCAGGCGGCGTGCCCGGAGCAGGTTCCTTAACGGAAGCAAATTCGAGTCGAGCAGAGCCGATGACAAAGCATGATGTGCCGCTTGAAATGACGCCTAGCATGATGAGGCCGAATGCTAGCCAATCTCCTGAACCCGCAGAAAGAGCACACGTCGCGAGACTGCAGATAATGGGGATAGTAGCCAAGAGAGCATGATGGATGCTCATCATAGGCGCCTGGTCCGAGTGCTTTAACTCCACGTCGTCGACGGTGACGACGGTGACCGACAGAGGTGTGGTCTCCCTCCCTTCCACTTCCACCACTTCCTCAACTTCTTTCGTCTTCTGTACCACGAGGTACGCCAGGTGACCGGTGGGCATATCTGTGCCCGAAAAAACACCCCAATAACGAGGGCCAGATTTTCCATCTAGTCCAAATGCCTCAGCTGGTGTGAGATTTGGACCAGGGAACAGACCATCCCAAAATCTTGAGTTGGCGAGCTGTCCGAACTTTTTGGCGACGGTATAGCTTCCTGGTGAATTATACCAGCCTAGCCAGCGTCTCCCGCGGTAGAGATGGACAGTGGCCATCGCTGAGATCGCTTCATCCCCACCGAAGAATCCAGCGACGCCCGATGTATCGAGATTGCCAGGGAGGTTAATCGGTACACTGAAGGTGGGCATGGTATGTATGAGTTGTTGCACTCAAACGACCTCATTGCCTCAATGCAACCAAACACTGCTCCATGGCTAGCCTCCACTGGGCGCTAACTTGGTGAGAAAATTCCCTCCCAAAGATCTGTTCGGGTAACGACGACCAATCACGTAGAATGCACACCAATCTGCAACTACAACTACAACGAATATCAACATGCGTGCACTAATGTCTAGCAACTAGTGAAGTCCCTATTTTTCGCAAGTACAATCAGACGTAAACCAAGCTGTCGAATCATCCCGCCCTAATCAATCAGTTGAGACAGCTGCGCATACCCGGCCCGGCCGCTGCGTGCCGACTTTTCTGTCGAGGCACTCTCCGTCCTACTGGAACACCTGTAGTTGGAGCTATGACGCTGAGATAGGGAGTCGAATACGAGAGTGTTCTTCGCTCCGCCGACGCCCGAGTTGCTCGAGATAAAGGAGTTGTAGTACCCCTGGAAGGCATCCCTCGCGTCACCTAGGAGCTCTGCGAGTAGCCTACGCTGTTCATCATCGCTGAGCCCTGCGTCATCGCATGTTCAGCGATTCCATTTCCGTGGCCACATCCTGCCCATCCATCCAATTGATGGTTTCAATATGCTTTCCTACATGCTCTCTCCACTTATTCCACACCACTGTTTCATTCGGCAGAAAACGCTTCAGGAGCTTGACTGCATCAAATGAAGCGGGGCCAGGTCGAGTAGATGGTCGCAAGAGAAGCGTGGCGAATACTGCAGTTGTCGTTCTCGTGCCTAGCTCAAACCTTGACATGTCATGGTCTCCCACCTGCAGCGTCTCGAACAGTAGCCGCTGCTGGACCTTTTCCTTGTCAAGGGACGACAAGTACAGGTTGTAGACCCAGGAGATTATGAACGATGAGAGAAACATCATCTGGCCGAACAGCGTTCCTTGGGGGATTAGAAGCAATTGCAGCAATGATTGCATGCCGAGCAGGATGCCGCAGAGTCCAATCTCCCTGTACTCTTTGAGCTCGGGCGCTCCCTCATCATTTTTGGTGCCTTCCTTTTGCGATGCATTCTCTGGATCCGAGCTTGTGCTCATGGATTCCAGCTGCCCAGTACTTGAGCACGAACCCAATGTGTCATTTGGGCTTCTCTTCTTCATCCACACTCTCGGGAGGTATTCTAGGCAAAAGCTGCCTTTCGTGACCCCGTTTACGTCTTTTTCCGCTCCCTTCAAGATGACGATGTGGCTTGATCTGTCATCTACCAGCATCCCATCTCCGCAAGGGGCGCCAGTCGCAGGCTTGACTCCCTTCAAGACGACAGATGCCGAGCCAACAACAAGACATGTCACGCCGTTGGACATGATGCCAAGAAGAATCATTGCGAAGCAGTACCAGTCATGGTTATACGCGCATAGTGCGCAGGCAGTTAAGCTTGCTGAGATGGGTATGCCGGCCAACCATTTTTTATGATTTAAGACGTTGACGATCGTGGTTGGATTTTCCTTCGACTCTGCTCGAACAGAGTCTGGGGCGCGAGTATCCGACTGCTGGTCCGTAACTTTGACGACCGTCAAGGTCATCGGCTTCGTCTTCCGGCCCTTAACCCTTATTAAAGGTAGAACCTCCTTGCTCGTCTGTGTCACAAGATATGCGACGTGAGTCGTCTTCTCGATGACGGTGCCGGACTGGGAAGCAATGTATTTGGGACCCGACTGGTTATCTAGTCCAAAAACTTTCTCCGGCTCTTCGTTGGGCCCGGGGAAAAGCGCGTTCCAGAACCGAGAGTTTGCAATGGGGCCTAAGCACTTGGCAACAGCGAAGCTGCCGGGAGCGTTGTACCACCCAGACCACCTCCTAGCCTTGTATAGGTGGATGGTCTTTATGGCTTGGACGGCTTCGTCTCCACCGAAGAGTCCTGCGACTCCAGATACATCCAAGCTGAAATTTCCTAAACTGACGGAAACAGGGTGTTGAGACATGGTTGGTATGCGGTTACACTGTCGCTCACTGGGTCTCCTTACTTATATCTAGCTTCTTGGTACCCTTGCACACTGACACATTGCTATGTGGGTATTCTGATTCACGCTATTTACGCCCAATGTTTCTCAGATGGGCGGCTACGAAGCTTGGAATTCGAGGGCCACAGCACGGGGCTACAGCGAAGTAAATGTTCCCTTGACATTCATTCTATCGAGTTCTGTAAAATTGAACATCTGGTATGCAGTCTAATGAGCGTCAAATACTATCATAGATAGATCTTCTACGCTTCTACGCGATAATTGCTTACACGCACTCAGACGTCCCTTGCCTCCCAGATCGACTGTACAACGAAAGTAAATCAGAACGCCGCTCCCTGCAGTCCTCAAACGCAAGCTGCGCATCCTCCAGGAAGATGTCCAGCAATTTGCATTCCTCCTTGCACAAACCCTCCTTCTCCTTTGCTGTTGCGTGAAAATTCTTGTTCGGGCTTGCAGATTTTAACTGCCCTGCAACCTTGGCTCTCCAGAGATTCCAAACCCTCGTCTTGTTCGGCACGAACAACGATAACATGCGCTCCGCGTCAAAGTCTGCGTTTGTCTCTATTCCATCGCTGAGAATAGAGCAAGCGAAAACAGCCTGGCTCCTCCTACTGTGGAGGAGATATTTCTTCATCGAGTTTTCATCAACCTTCAGCGCCTTGCATAACAGATCTCCTTGTATCTTCTCGCTCTCCAGGGAAGAAAGGAACGAGTTGTAGGTCCAAGATGCTGCAAGCGAGGAAAGAAACATCACTTGGCCGAAGAGTGTCGTCTGAGGGATTAAGAGGAGCTGTAACATGAACTGTGCTAGCAAAAGGAGCGAGCACAGTCCAACGCTCCGGTACTCTCGTTCGCCATGCATGGCGAGGAAGAAACTTCCCTTGGTTATCGCATTCACGTCTTTCTCTGGCCCTTTCAGGACGACAACATCGCGTGGGGTCAGAAGCAATCCATCCCCTGGAGGCACTCCTGGGGTCACGTTTTTGGGTGACCGGAGATGAAGCCGCGCAGAGCCGATCACGAAGCAAGTTATGCCACTTGAAAAGATTCCAAGAAGAATGAGGCTGAAGGCAAGCCAGTCGCTGACGATAGCACATGCGATGCATGTCGCGAGGCTTATGGTTATGGGTATGGTGGCTAGCAGTGCGTGATAGGCGCTCATCATCCCCACTTGGTCCTTGTATGTGACGTCTCCGACGCCGATAACAGTCACTGCTGCAGGCAATGTCTCCGTGCTGGGTTTACCCTCAACTCTTTCTCCCGTCAATTCCCTGCTTCTCTGTATTGTGAGGTATGCGAGGTGCCCTGTGGTCATGTCTGTGCCAGACAACGAAGCAACATACCGCGGCCCCTGCTTTCCATCCAGGCCAAATGCTTCAGATGGTTCGGGATTTGGACCTGGGAACAGTCCGTCCCAGAATCGGGAGTTGGCTAACTGGCCGTATCTTTTAGCGACCGTGTAGCTCCCCGGGGAGTTGTACCACCCTAGCCATCTTCGACCGCGGTACATATGCACCGTAGCCATCGCTGAGAGTGTTTCATCGCCGCCAAAAAAGCCAGCTACGCCGGCCGCATCAAGTTTGAAGGATGAATTATCGATTGAGACTTGCGGGTACATCTTCAACAGACGTCGTGAATTCCATTCAAAGTCTTCAAATACCGATATTGACGCCTGGGCCCTGCCTGGCCACTTTCGCTCCGTTCATCGCGTAATTGACTAATTTTCAAGGGTTGGGGGCCCTTGGCTGTGCTGGGAGAACTTGAATATGCATCCTCGAGGCAAGCCTTATTAGTACCAAATGGGTATACTTACTTCTCATCTGACCGACACAACGGCGCACAGCGAATTAATATTAGAAGTTTACACAGCAAGCTACAGCAAGTCCGTGTATTGTACGATCACTCTGATGGGTATCAGAGTACAATATCAAATTACGAGGGCATTCATCCGATTTGTGAAAGAAGCTTGGGGATTCCTGTGCGAGGCCACCAACCGCAAAGGGATCTGATAGAACGTGAGTCCGACTCATGCAAGGGTCTGAGAGCACATTCGGATCGGAAAACAATAAACCAGTGCGCCCACACGATGACATTTAACCCCAACTTTCTGGAACACGCTGATAGACTCGCCAAACCTGGCTAGAGCCATTGGGCTTCGTATAGAATCGGTAGAACTCGTATAGGTGTGGCGACTGGCATCGGCGTGAGGGATAGTATTTCCAAAGCTCATTTGTCAAATCCCTCCCCCAAACAAACTAATAACAGCCACGGGAGGAGGTCCGCCTTCGCGGAGTTTTGTTTGCCCACAATAAGCAAAGACGTATTTTGAGGGATGCCATGTCACTGTGGGTGACGGCGCTAATGCAGGAACACGATGCAACGGGGCACCCGTCTCTGTTGCACACTGTTGGGCCCATCAAATTAGAGGCAGATGCATGATTGAAAACGAGTTCTTACTATGTCGATGTAGGGTCCTGTATTTGCAATGGCGAGGTACTCTCCATCATACGAAAAGCTCAAGGCATTGATCGCATTTCTGCAGGAATCAAGTGAGTGGAGGGATTGATGTGCATTGATTTACTCACTCGCAAGTGGAGATTGTCCGGGCACATATCCATTCACTCAGATCGAACATGTTAACAATGGAGTCATATCCCCCAGATGCAAGATACCTAAAGTCGATGTTAATACATATTGATTAAGCACATATTAGCTAATACGTACCTTCCCCGGGGATCGAGTGCTACTGCAACACAGCCTCCGACATGAGCGGCAGGGCTTTCTCGAAGGGTCAGCGTTGGATAGTCCATGACCCGAACACTATGCTCGGAATGGTGTGTCAGGATTATACCATCACCAACATGATTGAACATAGCGGTAGATGCGACAATGCTCTGTCGAAAGATGTCGGTAACTCGTTACATGATCGAGACGATGTTGAACAAACCCCGTCCTTATCTGAGAGATGCCACTGCTCTTTTGCTACATCACCATCTCTCCCATATGTCAAGAAGAAGAGCTGGTGCCCAGCTGAAGTAAATATCAAAGCTCTGCCGTCCGGAGAATAATTCGTTTGCACGGGCGAGATTTTCAGAACTATTTGCTGCGTGTGCCGACTTTCTTGAGTTCTGTAAGGGTTACTCGCAGTGAACACAAGGCATACAGAACTTACGTCGCGCATCCCAGAATACAATCCTTCTGTCCTTCTGACTCGATGTACAAAATAACTCTGGATGAGTGGGATTCCATGATATATAGTCAACGTCATCCGAGTGACCGCCAGAAAAGTGAGTTGCAGCTCTTGATTCCATCTGCGATTGGAGTATGGTGATTGACTCGTGACGAGATGTAACATATACGTACGCTAATTTCCGGAGTCCAGATGCGAGTGATCTTGTCGATACCAACGCCAGCTAGACGCTTCCCATCGCAACTCCATGCTACATGAGTTATAGCTTGAGGCGATGGTATACGTAGGTCGCGCGGCTTATGCGCAGGAAAGTTTTGTGCCTGGTTCAGTGGAGTGCATTAACATGCGAAGTTCTTTGGGATATTATGAGAGTCCTCTACACTCACATGCAAACCGCGCGCGGCGAATGTTGTATGGAGAGGGGGAGACGGTGGCCGCTGAAGGGGCGCCACCTCTTCTTCTTCCTTGCTGTTTATTTGACTTGACATTGATGTGACTGAGATCGAATTGAGGCAGGGTTTTTCCTTGAGGGCAACTGGCAACAGACGTTGTTTGTGACTATTAGGATCAGAAGCCTATAGTAAACAACCACAATTGATACCAATCTAGTCGCGCTATGGGAAGACATCGGGTTGTTCTGTCAATTGAAGTTGCTTATTCTTACAAGTTAGAAGATAGCCTGCATTACTGCTGACCCAGATTTTTAATCGGTGCGACAGGGTCAGACAGACCGACCGGTACGACCTTCGATTACTATGGTAGAAAACTATCGACGGTTGTTCCAAGTTTTGGATTCGAAATCACGAGCACAGATTAACAGAAAAGTGCATGCAACTGAATTCCGTCAAATCGGTGTCCTATACGTGTGAGCCCGATCGCTGAGCGTTGTATTGTTGCCCCTTACAAACATGTTACAATCAATCCAGTTCAGTGACTTTTGTCCCACTTAGCCAAAAGTAGAAGAAAAATGACTTTGAAGTATGTCTGGTTAGATGTAGATCCGGTACGCGGTTGACCATCTGTTCTCGTTTGGCGTGCATATGCTGAGAGCAGTGCCTTACAGGGACATGATGATGCTACCGCACTCATGATGGCCTGTCAACTAGAAAATATCAAGCTGCTTGGAGTATCCAGTGTATGTAAAGCGGCGTTCTCCCGGACAGGTCAGGCTTATCAAGTCAAATCGCCCTAGGTTCATGGCAATGCGTCCGCTGATTGCACTGCCAAGAACACTGCAAAGTGTCTGCACGCGTTTGCCGCACCTTCCGATGTCCTAGTTTATCGCGGCGCATCCAAGCCGTTACTTCGACCCACAAAGCACGATCCTGAAATCCATGGAGAAGATGGCCTAGGAGGCGTTCTAGGGCTCCCTTCAGCTGATAGTCCTGAAGTTCGGGCACGATTCGCTCGGAACGATGATGGGTCGTTCATCCATGCCATCGAGGGGATGGCGACAGCGATCAAGGATGCATGGCGCAATGGTACTGGGTGCCAAGTGTCAGTTGTCTCTTCCGGGCCGATGACGAACATTGCCCTCTTTGTCAGCGTCTATCCAGACCTTTTGGAAGCAGTGGAACAGTTTGTATTCATGGGCGGAGGAGTTGGCCTCGGAAATAGATCTGCCGTCGCAGGTAAGTTGTTCTACATGAATGTCTATCCCTTACGCTGATCGTATAGAGTTCAATATTATGTGTGACCGTGCGTATCCTACTAGAAATGTTACGATACTCGTCCTGATCCTCCATCAGCGGAGGCGGCTCAGATTGTCTTGGACGCTCCAGTCAAGACTGTCATGATACCCATCAATGTTACACACACGGCGATTGTCACTTCAGCTATTCATTCCCGCCTGAGATCACCCCAACTGCCTCTTCTGAATGGCGTGCTGGCTCATCCGTCCACTAATCTCAGAAGCACACTTTCTTCCATCATCAGTTTCTTCGCAGGAACGTACAAGTCAACATTTGGTTTCGATCAAGGTCCGCCTCTCCACGATGCACTAGCGATTGCATATGTGTCCCATCCTGAGCTCTTTAAAGCTCAACGTTTTAGAGTGGATGCGGAGTTGCACGGTAAGCACACGGCGGGAGAAACGATCGTTGATGTCTGGAATTATCGAATTTGTGATGACTCATGGGGCTCCACCGGGAAGAATTGCTTGGTTGCCCAGGAGGTTCAGGTGTGTGTTCGAACTTACAGCCGTCCTTTCGTCTCACGAGAATGACTCCCTTAGGTTGCGCAGTTTTTTGAATTGCTTTTGGATTGTGTCTCCAGATGTGATCCAGTATCTCCACTCAATGTACAACGATGACGAGCACCTTCATAAGTCTGGCAACCTTCTTCTTTACATCTACTCATGCTCTCGCTGCCATCGATCTATCCCCTATCTGTACTACCAATAGTTCACATCAGGCATTGCCCTGAGCGTGGAACTGCGCGTCAAATTCTACTCGTTGACTTACGTGCTTTCATACGCAATGCACCTTGTGACCAGTATAAACTGCCATTTCTGCCAGAACTTTTCCGCGCCTGTTGCATCAAGTCGAAGGTTCCATGACAATCGAGCGCTTTCGGTAAGGCTATTCTCAGTTGGAAGTTGCGAACAGCATGTAGGTAGTGTTGTGGGCAGAAGTCCGCCATTCTGCTGAAGTGGTTCTGCCAAACTGGTTCTGCCCGGCAGATGGCAGAATTCTGCGGGCAGAATCCGGCACAATTGCCCGCAAATAATTCTGCCCCCAGCACTACATGTAGGATCACATTCGCGCGGTTTCACTCACCATCACTGGTTGGCGATCACAGGCGGTCACCTTCGTCAGGGAAGTATTCTCGTCAAATCAGTATCTCATAGGAACTGGGTAGTGCTGTTGGTCACGTTGATCTATCGGCTGTGTTTTGTTCCAACACGTTTCGGGTTGCTATGTTAACCACTGCACGAGACACTCCTCATCGCCACCCGAGCCAGGAGGCATCACTTCATATCAATACTTATCTGATATGTGTCAGCCACTAATTGTCACAATTACCCTCATCGGAAAACTTTGTTCCTTGGCGTCAGTAGATGGTATAAATACATCTCGATTCTCGTCACGCACTGTGGAACAGAACCACCTTTTGACGTTGGCAAATTTGCCTTGTGCTATCCGCTATGGGTGTCGACAAATCGTGAGTGCCATTTTTTTCAGCATACAAGCCCATCTCAAGTGACGGTTGCGTCCAGGGGCAACAAAAAAACAAGGTTGGTTTCATGAACCGTAGACATCATCATCCTAAGTTTTCCCCTAGTCGTTTCAATTTCATTCGTCGATCATCGTCACGAACCAGTGAGGATGGCGCTGCCCAGGTGTGATCCCTGCTGCTTCTTTGCGTGTTCTTGCTAACGCATGAATGTCCCAGGAAGCGTCCGTAGACGACATCGAGCATGACTCGGCACACGCGGAAGGTGAAGATCAAAATACAAGAAACTCTCAAGACGAATTAGCTCGTCAGGATTCCTTGCCCGTAGTGGCGGAATCCCTGCAAGAGGAGGGAGAAATGCAACTCACGTCCGGATCATTAGACCCAGCCGCCCAGGCGGCCCAAGAGTCTTCCAGCGCGGAGGACAGCGACATAGTCACCAGCCCTGTCGAGGACCCTGAGGATACCCTCAAGCGCCTACAGGAAAATTTTCAGAACATGATTGACGACAAAATAGCGATCATCCCTCTTCGCTTGATAGACACCCACAGCGGGATCCTACATACTAGCAATGACCTCGACGAAGTTTTCAGAGAGTCGGAGGAGTACCGACGGCTCACTGAGGATCTTCTGTCCACGTCCGTGGAGGAACTTCAGCGCACCGTTGACGAATTCTTCGAATATGCAATGTTTTCTCACAAGTGGGCAAGTGCGAAGGACGAACCTCAATACGGGCAGATCAAGGGCAGCGTCTACGAGATGAATGCCCCGCGAGAAATCTCCAAGCTGCAGCAATTCTGTACTGTCTCGAAGGGAGCAGGCTATCGTTGGGCGTGGAGCGATACGTGTTGCATCGATAAGTCGAACAATGCAGAGCTTCAGGAATCCATCATCTCTATGTTTGCTTGGTACAAGGAGTCGGCAATCACTATCGTTTACCTTGCAGATGTTTCCGACATCTCGCAGTTGAAGGACAGCCAGTGGTTTAAAAGGGGTTGGACGCTGCAGGAGCTCCTCGCACCTCGATTTGTTCGATTTTACACGCAGGATTGGCAACCGCTCATCGACTCTGATAAGAATCACAAAGAAGAACTTCTCACCGTTCTCCACGACATCACTCGCATCGACGTTGACGTTTTGAAGGAATTCCAACCTGGCGTCGACAGTGTCAAGAAGCGGTTGAGTTGGGTGGGCAGCAGGGCAACTAAGAAGATCGAAGACATGGCCTATTGCCTTATGGGTAAGCGTTGTCATAACTGATGAATCACTCTAACGCCTTTGCCAGGTATTTTTGGAATCCACATGCCCGTTATGTACGGGGAGAAACACAACGCCTTCGTGCGGCTCCAGAAGGAGATCATGGCACTTACTGAAGACCTCTCGCTCTTCGACTGGGTAGGAGAGCCATCAGCCCTTCACAGCTATTTTGCTGCGCATCCCAGGTGCTTTATGACCCCGTCTGATGACGCCCGGCAGGACTCCACTTCGTCGAAATTCGAATTCAGGTTTCTCAAAACTTCGAGGGGTATCACTACCGGCTTGTCTTCTACCGTTCTCAAGGCCATAAAGGATCTTTTTAGAGAACCACCTCCCGGACGTTTTATCGCGAATGGGAGAATGAGCATGCCACTCTTCGTCCACGAAGTGATCACCCTTGTCCCAAATCCCAACAAGTCCGGAATCTTTAGCTACCTCGTCAAAGCCGAGGGCCTTTCAGAGCTCGAGGTCATCGCCACGCAGGAGCTAGTTCCTGCATCTGGAAAGGACACTATCAAATACCGCATCGTGCGAATGTGGGAGGTCAGTCTTATTCCTCCGGAAAGCACAGTCGCCGTGGCCCTCGATGCCCCGATTACTGAGAGCCTTGATTCCCCGGAGCCGCCTACAATAGAGGACTCTCCGAAGCAGGAAAAAGAGAAGGAAAAAGGGAAAGAAAAAAAGGAGAAGGAGAAGGAGAAGGAAAAAGAAAAAGAGAGTTGGGTCGGCAGATCCAAGGAGTTTGTCACTGAGTTTGTCACCGATATCGGGGATATGGTCACTCACAACGCCGCTGCCACATTCCTTCGGAAGCTGCAAGAGCCGTTTGTTGCGCAACTTCTTTTTACGCACGGTGGTAAGCAGCCTTGGCGGAGAGTTGGAACTACTACTCGCATCATTGCCCATGCATCCTCTGGGTCCGTTAATTTCAGGGGTGTTAAAACTCTCCTCGTACATTGACATTTTGCGATCATATTGCTGCTCGCTATGTAGCGCTCAGTTTGCATATCTGTACCCATTGATTTTTTCGACGACGATTATGAACTACTACGGCATTGTATGATAATTTCTAGAGGATTTATTCAAGCAAACTACTCGCATATATTGGATGACTTCCCAAAGGCAAAATAATGCGGACTATCATATACCGGACTTTGAAAAACAATTTCCAAATTACCCAATAAGATATTCTATACGAAAAACCAAACCGTAGGTCAAAAGAATATCATGGATGATATCGATGATATCGATAATATCATGGATGATATCGATGATATCGATGATATCATAGATCAGTATCAAGCGCTGCAAAACGAGATAGAGATGGAAGTAATTGACGAAGAAGAATCTGCACTCATTGTTGCAGCTGCTGTACTGGTGGGAACCGAGCTGACTCGACAAGAACACATCGACAGACGTCAACCACGACGGCTATACCTTTGCCGTGCACAGCTCCTTCCAAATCCACGGATGAGTACCCCGTGGCAAGCTTTATTTGCAAGCCAGAGTGATCTAGCCTTCATTACGACCATGGGCTTTGACGTGGAAACATTCGCCTTCATACTCACGTCTGGCTTCGCGAAACATTGGTGTCATACACCCATTCCTCGTGGCGACATCAGTCGGTATGCTAATCCTCGTGTCGAACGTTGATCTCTTGATGCCGGAGGTGCCATCGGCCTCGTATTGCACTACCTAAACTCTACAATGCATCAAATTAGTCTGCAACAGATTTTCGCGCTCATCCCGACAACAGTTTCACGGTACCTTTCATTTGGCCTGCACATACTCCTCCTCACTCTGCGCAACATGGCTGATGCCAAGATCCGTTGGTTGCATGGAGACGAGTTTGAGGAATGCAGCACTCTTGTGGTGGCGCGTCATGCATGACTTCAAGGAGCCTTTGGTAGCATAGATGGCTTGAAACTTCCTGTGCAAAGATGGTGAAAACACAAAAGGTAGGGTTGGAGAATGAAAAATTCTTGAAGGGACTTTCGCATTGGACGCCAGTTGTCCGTCGTGACGTTGATGTTGAAACATAAGGAGGCACTGCTGTCCCTGTGGCGAGTGCCAGTGTCAGGCTCAGAGATTCAGCTCATCACAAAGCGTCCAAACCAGTTCCTATAGAGACAAGGAAAGTATGCGAAAGTATACAAGGGGTCCGCGAAGTGCAGGAGCGGTAGTATCGAACGGCGCTGGACGACCGAGCCTGCGCAGATACCGCGGTAAAATTATGTCAGCGGATATCGCTGGTGTGAGTGGTCCTAAAAAGGCAAAGTGTGGGTTTATTCTCGTTAGAATAGTGTGTAGGGGGGGGGTACCCCCCCCTTACAGATTTAAAGTTTATTGGGGGGGGGCAAACCCTTGTTGAATTTCAAATGGTAACGAAATGACACCCGGCATCGCGGCACACCTTCCTAAAGCGTGAAATTATATTCTATCCTGCATTATTTTTGCCTACGGGAAGTCATCCATTTACGTAGTGTTGTTATCAAAGTCCTTGGGGTGATGGAGTCGGTGAACTGTCAAGTTGCTACACTGTAATTATGTCTGGCAATCGTAGAAACGACATCGAGACATGTCATGAGGGGAAACGCACCAAAAAGGGAATTGTGATCGACGCCCGTCCCATGTCACATCGACGTCGTATAGTGGTCACCACCGAGCCTCGTCAAACTATTCCAGCGTCACATTGTAGCACCTGCCTCAATGATGGACGTTGCTACAAGTGTCTTGGGCGACCTGCATGGAAATGATGTTGGCACAACACTTTTCACATAGGGGATCCTGCGACTTCGACACAGCACCATGGAAAGTAGGGAGAACGGGGAGTTTGTATGTGTACAAAAGACGCACGAAGGGATCCAAGTAACTCCTAAGACTAGCAACTTACTACGCCTCCGCTTTTACGCTACTCGACGTACTGATCAAGGTGCGACGCCGCAATATCAAATGCTGCTGGTATGCAGTGCGAGCGTCTAAGAGCAAGTCGCTCAGCAACTTCTTCTCGTCGTCATTGAATGCAGCTATGCGGTCACCACAAGCCTCAAGATCAAGTGATTGCAAGACCGGCTCGCTGCTTTTCATCTGTTCCAATACCTGGTGTCTCCAGACCGCCCACACTTGCGTGTCGTTCGGAATGAACTGTCGAAGGATATCTTGTGGTTTAAAACTCCTCTTCCCCCACTCTTTGGACTCGCAGTCGGGCTGGAGAGCTAGGCAAGCGAACACAGCTGCGGTTGTTCTTGTGCCCAGTTTGTACGTCTTCATGTGATCCTCCGACAAACCCAGCGCTTGGATGAGCAGGTCCTCCTGCAGGTATTCCTTGTCCATGGACGATAGGAAGAGATTGTATGCCCATGATACAGCGAAGGAAGTTAGGAACATGACCTGCCCGAACAGCGTGCCCTGTGGGATCAGGAGCAACTGCGTCAAAAACTGAGCGACCAGGAGGAGTGAACAGAGCCCGATCGCTGCGTATTCGTTATTGGTCTCGGCGTCTTCATCACTCTGCACCCCCGGACCGCCCTCTGCATCTTGTCTGCCAAGCTTGTGGTGGGCGTCACGGATCCCATCCCCTACAATGCTTCTATCCCTCCTCTCCTTCCTGATAGGCATACGGACCCAGGACTTGTACTCCAACTGGAACTTGCCCTGCGTGATGGCAATGACGTCCTTCTCTTTTCCAAGTACGACAATCACATGGCTTCCGTCCATCAACATGCCATCACCTGGTGGCGCAGTTTTAGAGGAGGCGACGCTCTGGAGGACTATGGATGCAGAGCCGATGACAAAACACGAAATGCCATTGGCAAGAATACCGAGGAGGATCAAGGAGAAGCAATACCAGTCATCGCCCCATGCGCAAAGTACGCACGTTGCAATGCTAGTAGCGATAGGGAGAAATGCGATGTGTTTGTGGAAGCCATCTCGCGCATGGATGGTGAGGCTAGGTACGGTATCGGTGTTGAACCCGATTTCTTGCGCTTCCAAGATGGTAACTTTATTTGGTCTCGTCCTTCTTCCCTCTACTGTCACGGTTCGCTGGTCTTTGCATCTCTGCATTAACAGGTATGCAAGGTGGCCTGTTTGCTTCAGGAACGTGCCGGACTGGGATGCGACATACAAGGGCCCGGACTGTCCATCGAGCCCTATAAACTTGGTAGGTTCTATATTGGGTCCTGGAAACATTCCGTCCCAGAGACGAGAGTTGGCAAGCTGGCCGTAGCGCTTGCCAACACTGTAGCTGCCCGGGGAATTGAACCAACCCGTCCACCGTCTTGCTCTGTAGAGATGCACAGTCTCCATTGCAGAGACGGCCTCTTCGCCTCCAAAGAAACCTGCGAAGCCACCGACATCGAGGCTAAAGTGATTCGTGTTTAGCGTAACTTGGGGCATGATGAGTCTGAAGAATGATGTCGTCCCCAGGTTACCTCTCCTTCATATGTTAGTACAAGCCCCGATGATTACGAAGTGATAACTAGGACCAATTGATAACACAGAATGGACTAGGACCAATCATTGCCGAGCGCTGATGGATCATCAATAATGATGCCGCTGGGGCCATCGCAAAATAATAAATTTGTCCATGTTCGGGAATCGATTGCGCCGACATCAATTATTAACTGTACCCGATTAAATTGAACTCATCATGAGACACAGCCTTCACCTTGATGGCTAGTGCAATCATATCAGATTCCAGCCTCCAGGATATCTGACTTCAGCTCTCGTACACCTGCTCTGATTGCCAATCTCTTATAGAAGTCCTTCATCGACAGGATCCAGCCGGAAGAGACGAGACGACGATTTTCCAGAGTAAAGCAATAGATGGGCTTGAGCAGGCGCCTGGCGTACATGTCACAATCCCTACGCCGTACAGCCCTGTGTCATTTCAAATTCAGTGACACCGAGAGTCTTCCCTCAAGTTCGCCTCCGAGCGTCGAGGCCGGAATTCTTTCCGCCTAACTTCACTTAGACTGTCAGTGACCGCGAGGCTTCTGTCACAATCCCTACGCTGTACAGCCCTGTGTCATTCCAAACTCAGTGACACGGAGAGCCTTCCCCCTTCGCTTCCGAGCGTCGAGGCCGGAATTCTTTCCCCCTAACTTCACTCAGACTGTCAGTGACCGCGAGGCTTCTGCATTCACGTTTACGCTTGCGGCCCTTCAGCATTGAGGCGAGCCGCTCTATTACATGGATGAAGGACCTGGCTTAGCGTCGATTTATCACCTGCTTAGAATCTCTTAGAATTCTATGGACCAAAATGACTGCTCGGATGCGACCCATCTCCATTCAGAAGGACCCTCCTCATATTACGACAATGTTCTGTGTCCTGTGGCGTTGTTAGTTCCGGTATAACAAAGAGCTGACCTCCTTTGGCCGTTGGATCATATCTTGATAACAACGATCATTGTTTGGCTGTAATCAACTCATCGTGGGTTATAAGTTGTATCCCCTAATACGTGGGCATCATATCGATCGAACAATCAGTCACTTCACATCTGAGTTCACTACTGAACGACAGTATCTCGACTTAGTTGCCTCGATGCCTTTGTCAATATCGTACGCTACCCAGTGTTATCTTGAGTGACGCGTGTTCTTACTACTCACTTACGCTTCCGCAGCAGCAATAAACTCAAAAGGTCTGTGATCATCATGCTGCCGAAGGGTTGTTTACTGATGCGCTATTAGTTCTCTTCGTGGTGTTCGAGACTCGTCCATCTTTAGCTCGAGCGCAGAGTCAAATGATGTCAGTTGCCTCGTCGGTCGTTCTTCCCCAACAATAAGCACTGATGGTATTTCGAACTTCTAGTCTAACTCTCAAGTCGACACGACTTCCGGTGTTACAGAGGCAATTATTTTAACACCGTAGGAGGCAATGTTACTGATGATATTATAACTCCAGCCGCCAGCACCGGAACAGGATGATACCGAAGCCCAGAGTCCCTCTGCGGTGTCCTTAACGTCACCGCCCACCGCCTCACCTACGAGCCCCACACTTACATCCTACCAACAGCCGCTTAGTGACGAGGCCAGGGCCAAGAAGCAACAAGAGCTTTTTGATGGCATCATCGACGAAAAGCTCGGTACCATCCCTCTTCGCCTCATCGACACAACGTCGGGCAAGTTGTGCTCCTCGGGAGAACTCTATTCTCTTTTCAAGGAGTCTAACGGCTACAAGGAAGTTGAGGCGAAGATCCTCAGGGCCTCTGAGAGGGAGATGAAGGCGACTGTCGATGCCTTCTTCGAATTCGCTATGTTCTCCCATCGCTGGGGCGCGGCTGATGACGAGCCCACGTATCAGCACATTAAGGATGTCCCGAGCGTCTACGATCTGAACACACCAGCGGAAATATTTAAATTGCAAAAGTTTTGCACGATCGCCAGGGACAACCTGTTCCGATGGGCTTGGAGCGATACGTGTTGTATCGACAAGGGTAACAACGTCGAGCTCCAGGAGTCTATCATCTCCATGTTCTCATGGTATCGGTTGTCGTCTGTCACCATCGTCTATCTCTCAGACGTCACCGACGAAGAAAGCTTCAGACATAGCGTATGGTTCACCCGCGGATGGACGCTTCAAGAGCTCATTGCGCCTCGGCTCGTCTGGTTCTATAAGAAGGATTGGACGCCATATATTGATAGCAAGCAGAACCATAAAGAAGACCCTCAAGTCGTCAAGATCATATCTGAGACCGCGTCTGTCGACCGCAACGTCCTCAACAACTTTGTACCGGGTTTGAGAGATGTCGGCCCAGACGAGGTCAAGAAGAGGATGAGCTGGCTCGCGTCCAGGAGGACGACCAAGATCGAGGATATGGCATACTGCATGATGGGTAGGTTGTCACGCTTTCGATGCGGCGATTGTCTCAAGGTCTCCGATTTACAGGCATTTTTGGCGTCCATATGCCAGTCATGTATGGGGAGAAGAAGAACGCTTTTGTTCGCCTTCAAAAGGAGATCATGAACCTCACGGAAGACCTGTCTCTATTTGACTGGGTCGGAGAACCTTCAGACCTCCATTCCTACTTTGCATCGCACCCCCGCTGTTTTGCGAAATCTGCGGCTGAACGCAGTAGGGACTCGTCGAAGCTCCCTAATATCAGGCTGTACAAGACATCTAAGGGTCTTACTACCGGTCTCACCGCCTCCATCATCAGGAATGTCAAAAACCTCCTTCTTGACCCTCCTCACGGTCATTTCATTGCCAACGGGAAGATGAATATGCCCCTGTTTGTTCACGAAGTTACGACACTGACACCCATGGGAACGACAGACGCCCCCGCTCTTGATGCAGATGGCTTGATCAGCTATCAAGTCAAGGCCGAAGGTCTCGCCGAGATGACGTTTACGACCAATAGGCTTTTACCCTATGACATGGGTCAGGAAGATCCACCCAGCTACCGTCTTGTTCGGATGTGGGAGGTTAGCCTTATTCCACCGGAGGACGCTGTAGAAATCGCGGGCGCTGATGCCGAAGATGAAGAACACCATGAAGAGTCTGGAAAAGCCTCCGGTTGGCTGGGCAGATCGAAGAGCATGTTGTCAGACTCATTGGATGCTGTGACAACTGCAGTATCTCAGAACTCAGTGGTGGTGTTCTTGTCGCGTCTGCAGGAACCTTTTGTCGCACAGCTGCTGATGAGGAGAAAACTGGGGGGGCCTTACGAGAGAGTGGGGACAACGGAGCGGTTGATAGCAAAGCCTTCAGTGGGCTCTGTCAACTTTCGGGGGATCAAGACCCTAACTGTTCGTTGATTTGTATCATTGTATCTGTACGATTACCTTATGTAGGACAAACTTTGTATTTCCGGCAGTGGCACGAATTCAAATGTGGAGCCAAGATTGCGCTCATATCAATTACGATAGGTCGGGCCGCCCATCGAGGAATATCTTGCTTGCTCTGGTGATGGAACGAGGAGCTCGAGATCTCTTGCGGCCTTCTCTCAAAGTGCGGATGGCTTCATCGAGGTCACCGCGACCAATAGATGCCGAACGTTCGTGCATGCCAGCAGGTGGTACCAGTAAGTTGTGTGAGGGATCATGTTGTGCCTTGATGATCTGGGTGGCGATGAACCGCGGAAATACAAAGCTGGACAACGTAGGTCCTCTTACCTCCTCGGGGTTAGTTCGTGACGAAGACGGCATCTTCCCCTGCCCCTGCGCTAAGTCAGGGGCCTTCTTCTGTGCATCGTGTATTTCCAAGGCGGCTTTCTGACCATCAGATTTGAATCAATAAGTTCCCAGCAACTGCAAAGGAGGCGTACCTGTAAAGATGATGAAAACGAGCAAATCATCCCAAAGAAGTCATCCGGCTTTGGACCCTCTGGTGAATCCAAGTCTTCGCCATAGTAAGAGAAGAGAGCTCGTAAGTCTGTTTCAACGAGGGCAGTCATCTTATTGAGGGCGTCGACACTTTGGGCCACTTCAAGGGAAAATGGCTACCGTTTCTCAGGCATCAGAACGCGAGCTCCTTTGAAAACAAGTAGCATTCACCTGCATGATCGTCACGAATTGGTCGTTATCGGAAGGTATACGAATCTGCTTTAGAAGACTTATTTCTTCTTTGACCTTATCCAGCGACGTGAGTAAAGACTGCACATTCTGTTGTAACGTTGGGAAGGAGACTAAGGGACGGGTAAGACTGGTCCAAAAATATTGGATGAAAGTGCCACTTACCGCGGGCAGCTGATTCCACACTAGGCATCTCATCGATGAAAAGTGTAAGTGACGGGTCGGTACGAATAAGGACTCGTGCGACATAGTGCAGGAGTGTAGGGCATTCTGAGCTACCCTTCGCCGTCCTCGTTTCCTTCATCTGCAACACAATGTACATCGACAATGACGTCAAGAGTGTTGCGAACTTACCTTCACGAGCGCCTCCAGGCGAAACCCGCGAGCGCCTCCACGAAAGCTAGACCCATTCAACGCGTTCCCAACAGTGAGGACAGCCTAAAATCATTGGCACCACGTCTGAATCGCAGGTTCAGTACAAACGCACCCGTAATGTTGACTTGAAACGTTCAGATGCTCGTAATTCTTTACAGGCATCATGCACAATTTTCAGATCCGGACGGATTTCCTCGATCTCCAGTTCCAGTTTCTGGCGATATATCATACACTCTAGCCGCTGTGGAAGCCTTGGAATTGTCATAATCTGAAACGCTAACTTAAAATGCGAGCCAAGGTGTTCTGAGTAGCACTTACGGCACTCAAGTACTGATCAGCCTTCGCTAGCTTGCTTACATCTTCGAAATCCTTTATACGAGCGATCTTGTAAAGGTCATTGCAGGGGTCAGAATGCAGAGAGGAGGCAGCTAGCAATGACGGACCTCTTCTGGAGATGGTAGCTGCTTGCTGATGGCTTTCAAGTTATCAATAGACAGCTTATCGCCGAGACTTAGCAGAGCTTGACGTATTTCAAGAGGGGTGAGTTTAAAACGTGAAAGCATGATAGCTAGGGGATGTCATGTTGTCAATTGCTTTACGGAACGACTGTGGTGAACGAACCGATGTTATTAGCACGAGTTATATCAAGAAGGGTTGTGATACTTTGCTTCCGCGTGGGATTTGCGGCTTTGGAAGGTGAGGTTGGGGTGTTGTCAATTGTGAACGTCGCTTCGAGGTCATCCAGCTTGAAATCCAGAGAAATCGATGATTCCGCCCAGACTGTGGTGCCGCAATTCTGATTGCCGATTTTGGTCCAGAAGAAGGGCTTCAGCCTTGGTCCATTGGTTTTTGCCTTATTTCCTATCCTGATTGCAGATCCACTCGGTGGGGGTGGAGGCGGAGGCGGAGCTCCGGGTGGTCCTGGTGGCAATTTAGTTAATGAAGCGTTGGACGGGAGAGGCGGCGGCGGTGGGGGTGGTGGTGGTGGTGGTGGTGGTGGTGGTGCAGAGCTTGAAGAAGAAAACGATAGCGGAGGAGCCGGCGGCGGCGAAGGAGGAGGTGGTGAAGGAAAGGCTGCCTGACTGACATCCTTTGACCCCATGGTAGGGGACTCTCTAAGCCATGGAACA
This sequence comes from Suillus ampliporus, assembly GCA_016584345.1. NCBI lineage: Eukaryota > Fungi > Basidiomycota > Agaricomycetes > Boletales > Suillaceae > Suillus > Suillus ampliporus. The sequence continues at coordinate 140,083 of JABCPV010000055.1, read as the reverse complement.
GCTAATGGAGGTGGTGGAGGTGGTGGTGACGGTGGAGGAGGAGGCGGAGGAGGCGGAGGAGGCGGAGGAGGCGGAGGCGGTGTGGAGGAACAACAGTCGCGTTCGAGGTCGCGCTTACACCTGTTCCTTCGGGCATTCTTACAAGAGTCACCCTGGACTTTAAACCTTGCGGTGGAGGTGGAGGGGGCGCGTTCCGGGACTTGAACTCCATTTCTGACGTAGGCGTTACTTTCGCAGCCAACAACCGCTTGAGGTCTGAAACCTCTGTCTTTAGTGCTGTGAGTTCGTTGTCTCGCTTGGTAAGATTTTCGATGGTGCGACTCGCGATGAGTTGAGCGTCCATATCCGAAGTTCTTTCCTCTTCCCTCGTTTGAAAGCGTGAGTAGACTGATTCAAGAGCGCGTTTGAGGTACAAAACCTCCTTGTCTTTGACAGAGAGGGAATCATTCATTTCACTCAACTGGGATTCAGAGTCAGGCGCGCAACATATGGGTGATGGATGAGTAACATACCTGGTGTTGCAGTTTGTTGAGTTCTTCGTGGAGTGAGTGAAGCCTTGCCCTTTCGCGTTCTCTCCTTGCTTGCTCCTCCTGAATCAGACATGTGAACAGCTGTTCAGTAAAGTAGGTTTCCACAACTTACAGCATCGCGCGTGTTGTTCGAAATTTGAGAGTTCAAGCGGTCAAGCTCCCCCCGTAGTTGAGTAACTTCCTTCTCCTTCTGCACCAGACGTTGAATAACTCTGTTCTGTCGCATAATCGGTTTAACTATAACCACTAAGATGACAGTGATCGTACCTCATTTCCTCCTTTGCTAGGAGAATTCGGCTTCTGTTGATTTGATCCTGCACGTTGTTCGAACTTTGTCTTAAGTGTCGAGTTCTTCGTTATATTCATGAGATTGTGAACAAAGCTGAGCTTAGATACACAAACCTCCTGAATCAAATCATCTATCTGGGCACGAAGGCTTTCCAGCTCGCGCTTCATCTTGGATGATGCACTACCATCGATGAGATCTATGCTCATATCCTGGCCAGTAATAGGCCGAACTGCGTCGAGGAACCTCTTGACCAGAGGGATCCAGCCCGAGCCACTTCGTGGAGAGTAAGTACGGAGACTCGAGATATGACGCGAACCGATACTTACATGACATCTGCGGTAGAAATCTGATCCAAAAACGTATCCACTATCGTTAGTTGATCAGCTTTGAAGTTCCTGTTGCACCCGTTAAATCATGTTACCAAGTCTCTGAAAGAGGACTTACAACTCAGCATCATTCTTCACGACAGAAGACAAGCGGTGCAAAATGCTCATTAATATGGATCCGAGTTCCATGTGGTTTGCACTTTGTAGGAGATCGTCCAGAAAAACATCTGATTCAGAACGCTCTCTTCCGTGGCTCCCAATGCCCTGCATGGCTTTGCGTGTTCGCTCTCGGAGATCTTCTTCATCCTCGTACTTTTCTTCCATATAAAGATCCAGCTGGGTGAGTAAAGAGTCGGGTGGTTTAGTATAACGGAGAGTCTAGACGGTGGATTCAGTTATCATACAAAGCGCCACATGACGAGCCATATCATATCTTACCACTATAACTTCATTCAAGCCTCGCCGCCCAAACTCTTCGCGCAACAAAATGCGGTCCTCCAGGGATTCAGGACAGTTAGTGAGGGCATTGACAAGGGCCATGAAAGCAGTCCGCGCCTCCCATACACCGTCTTCATCAGGTAAGGAGACGTCGTTGGTTGCAGGGTCGTTGCTCTGGCCATCTGATATGCGCAGAGTAGCGACCAGAGACTCGAAGCGGAACAATTCTTCGTAGGCAATGCGGTATTCTGACAATGCCGCCATGACGGCCTTGTGTCCCTGGTTAAGCGAGAGTACACAAATCGCAGCAAGAAGTTCCGCAGCAAGTGTTCGTGTCTTCAGAGAGGCGCCGTAAAGGGAATACGCTATATGGGTAATGATTGTAGGTGACGACAATACGCTGTCAAATCCGGCCTGTAAAACAGATCAGGTATCAAACCTAGTCGATCGACGATCGCATTTACCTGGGTGTTGAGGAGTACCCTGAGGCACTTGATGATCTCCAGTAGTACTGTGCCTTCTATATCTGCCAGGACCCTCCTCTTCCCGCCCTTGCCAACGAGCGCTGCAAGCGCGCTACCCACTGCAGTCATCCCATCTTCCGCAATGAAGTCCTCGATCCACGGTAACTTTGCAGTAGACAGATGTACGCGGAGCGAAATGAGATGCTTGACAAGCTTAGAATCTGTCTTCATCCTGCGCAAGCCATCAACATATCGCTTCGCAGATGTCGCACTTTCTGTTTCGGCATTCTTCTCTCCACCTGAATACGTCCACCAGTTGACAAACATACTGCCAGTGGTCTGCGCTTGCAAGGGCTCCATTGTATCCGCAACTTTCTCGATTTGTGCCCGTACTTTTCCAGGCCCAAGATCGAATTCGCCGCTAGATCGATTGAGATCGGAGGACATGACTGGTGGTGCTGCGGTGCTCGTACCCCAAGTCGCCATGGAGAAGCGCTTTAGTATTCCGGAGTCGCCCGTTAACTGGGGAACCATACGAGGGAGTAAAGGTCCCCCACTAGAAGCTCCAAACGTGGTATACGTAGATTGAGATGGTCGAGGACTTTTCCCGTCGAGACCCGAATGGAAAGCTCGTGCTTGTTCAATGACCTGTCGTTTCTTAGTAGCTGGTAATTGGTACATCTTGTCTCTTGCGTCTCCTTTCAATGCCATTTGATCCTATTAATGAAATGAAGTTGTAATCATTGACAGAGAGGTGCATGCTGTCTTACGAGGCAGTGTTCGAACTCGGTTTGATCGATATCCAGTATTTCGTCTTCTGGAAGACTTGATTGCAATATCGACGAAGTGCTTCCGCCAGTACGTTGCTCGACGAGCACTGGATCGCTCACACCCCTGCGCTTCTTCGGGGACGACGACGGTGGCGATGCAGGATGTGCAGGCTGCTGCCACGCAAAGAGACTCGTGAGTGAGCCACGCCAATCTGGAGAAGTTGGCCGAGGGGTGCCAGAATTCGCCGTCAAGGCATCGAGAGTAGACTTATTCTGCTTTGCGGTACCCTCTCCGTCATCCTCTTCTGCTTGTATATCCTCAAAACGCTTCAAGGTGTCCTCGGAAGGCTGGACAGAGGATAGTGAAAGCGCTTGTGGGCGACGGTACCATTCCTCTGGTACGCAGAACCGGAATGCGGGCTTCTGTCCGGAATTTGCCAAGGATGAACGGACGATGTCAGATAATACTGAAGAGGATGAGATCCTCGAAGCTAGTAAGGTATACGATATGATGAGTCATTACACTGAAAATTAACATATCACCCTCACCGCCTTTCTCGATGACGTACTCAATGCTACCTCCTCCGGCCATAGGCAAGCTCTTAGCAAGGCCCAAGTCTTCGACCACAGAACGAATAACATCCTCCACAATCGAACTCCGAGCATAATACACTGTCCAATTAAACCCATCATGAACCTCGGGCACGCGCACAAACGAGAGACACAACGACAGCGCCGCGTGCAGCGAAACCAGACGTAGTGCAGGGGAATGCAAATAGGATGTCAGAGGGAACGTAGAGAAGTGTCTCTGAGACGGGTTTGTTCTTGCGTTGTCTGATTTTTCCAGCAGAGGAGCGATGGGAGTCGATAAGTTGATGATGCCTTGGTTGTGAGGATGAAGTGAGCTCCGAGACAAAGCAAGACATGGGCGCGGGATCACTCACCATTCCCGAGAGCTTCGAGTTCTGCCTCTTCCCACTGACGACTGTTCGGTTGGCTCCGAACGTGCTGCAGGGCCCAGCCATTATCCTGGAGCTCTCCCAGAATTCCAGATACCACTTCCTCCTGAACAGTAAGTACTTCGATGAGATCCTGGGCAAGCGCGTCGGGTGACACGCTGGGGTGGTGAAGAGATCCATCAGCCAGCAGGATGGGTACAATGAGTGAGCCGTCCGCCATGTAGTCTAGGTATTCTACAATCGTGACAATAACTTTATACAGTTCGATCGTCTGACGATGGCTAGTGGAAGTCAGTTATGTTACAACGCCTGAGACTGCCTGAGGTCTCTGTCACTAGTCCTGCCTCACTGCTGATGAAGTCCAGAGCTTCAAGTACTGGGACAACAGGCCATGGGAACGAGATATCCATTCTGGCATTATGTGAGGGAAATACATGTAACGGCAGTGATTGGGTCAACAAATAAGCTGAAAGCACGATAGATATTCAGCATCACTGCATATTACAAAGCGCGGAAGATCTTATCCATAATGCAATGTTCATATTTCAACACTCCGCCTCATTAACTAGCCTTCGAAGTTTGAGTGAGGGTCCTGCCTAAGTTCACACCCGTGGGCGGGTCCAGGACATTGAGCTGTTAAGAAGCAGCGACTATTCTTACAGTCCGCGCCAACCTGGCTTGCATTCATAATCAGTGAGAGCGTAGACTTTGAATTGCACTTGTGAAATAGCGCCTTCGGACTTACTGAATCGTAAAGTCTGTTTATAGGGGGGAGGATGGAGAAATATAATGAATACAACAATGCGACAAGTGGGTTCCGTGTATGACACAAGAGAGCACAACAGATACTCAGAAAAATAGTAACAAAATCATGCCACAGACGACGTGCCCTCCGTATCCACCGACGGATGCACCATATAATACACTCTCACATTTTCCCCATCTTGAGTGCTAGATGACTGAGCCGGCGCTGACCCATCCGTCGTGGATTCCGGCAGCGAGTCTTGCACGTCACCACGTACTTCAATAAGGTAGTTGTCCTGTTAAGACGTGAGCATAAAATGGTAAGGCAAAAACCACGAGAAATATCTTACCTTCACCAATTTCCTCAATAGCTTCGAGATGAGCTCCTTCTCATACTCCAGCTCATCCACGTCTTGAATCTCTGACTCCTTTAGCTCCAAATACCAATCAATCAGCTCATCACGGTCGACGCCCCGCCCAGTCTCACGCTCCACCGCAGACAGATGCAGAACTACAAGGCTCTGCAGTGTCATGTACTTGTCGTGCGTTATGATCATCCTTCTCTTCGGGGCAGGTGCAGGCGCCGGCGCGATATCTGGCACCATGCTGCCTGCGCGCGACGTCGACGATGGTCCAGCACCACTACTCGTAGCAGTGCGGTTCAGGCCCATGCCCAGAGAGCTTTCCTCCTCCATCTGGTCCATCGCTTCCATCTCCGCTGCGCTCATCTCGATGTCTTGGCTCTCTTCCACAGCATCCGAGGTTTCGTTCGCAGGAGCTTTCCGCGCCTCTCGCTCCCCTTCAAGCTCTTCCTCGTCGAAGTCGATATCGTCCTGTTCGACGTGGATGATACTCTGCCGCAGAAGAGTGTACGCTTCGCGCACGAATACTGGTGTGATCTCCGCTGTGCAGTTAGCACGGGCGATAGCTTCGCTCAGACGGATCATCGACTCGAGCTGACGGACGGTGATCCTGTAGGACTGACGCCCTACCCCTGTCGCATCATCCTGCCGGAGGATACGGTACTTCTCTACGAGGATATCGGCGGCCTCTGGAGTCAGCTGCACATAAAGTTAGCAATGTCCAAGAGAAGTCATGCTGTACCCTACCTTAGGGTTAAACGTCCTGGCATACCGGATGTACCGCTGCAAAGCCTCCGTACTGAACTCCGGGTTAATTGCCTCATCCTGGAACCGGTGCACATTTACAATATGCTTAGCGATGTTCAAGTCCGTCTTCTCATCGCACTCATCGAGTACAACAAAGAACAGATCAAACCTGCTCATAATCGGGGCACTCATAGCGACGTTTGCTCTTAGTGTCCGCTTACGGTCATAGCGTCCACCAATGGGGTTAGCTGCTGCAAGGATACTCGTGCGCGCGTTGAGGGTCGCGTGGATACCCGCCTTCGCAATGGAGATCGTCTGCTGTTCCATCGCCTCGTGAATAGCGACCTGGTCAGAAATGTCCATCTTGTCAAATTCATCGATGGCACAAATGCCGTTGTCGGCGAGCATGAGTGCACCAGCTTCGATCGTGAAGTCGCCAGTTTCTTCGTCTTTGACGACGGCAGCTGTGAGACCTGCTGCTGATGAGGCTTTTCCGGATGTATAGACTGCTCGCGGGAGAAAAGAGCAAATGTATCTGTTGGTGCATCAGCAGTTGGTTTTTTGTTATATGATTAGCTAAAACGCACTTTAGGAATTGTGATTTTGACGTGGAAGGATCACCGACGATGCAGATGTTGATGTCCCCACGGAGATGCATGCCCTCGGCTGTTTGCTTGTGCACACCACCCATGAGCTGCAGAAGGAGTCCTTTTTTGACGATTTCATGACCGTATACGGTGGGTGCTATGCTCTCCACCAACCGTGAGTATATGTGATCCGAGTCGATCATGCTCTTGAGCTCATCAAACTCGGGCTCAGTTAGCGAACGGAGGAACGCCTGTCCATCCTCTTCGCCTTCCTCCTCTTCTCCACGAACATTAGTGCCACCCTAGAGGGAGAAAAAATAAGATTATCTAACATGGGCGCAAACTGTACTGTGCATACCCTGCCATCAGAATCGTGCACCATGCATGCTAGGAATGCAGTCTTGTACTGCAAGTCCCGCACACCGAGGCTCTTGAGCCCTGTAACACCACTTCCACCTACACCACCTGTTGCAGTGTTGGCCCCGCTCTTACTCGCTTCACGCATCAGCTCCGCCTTGTTTCCACCCGGCAGTCCGAGCTGGCTGACATCTGGGACAACGATAAAAGTTCCAGTGAAAACGCATTTATCTCCGGCCTTGGCACGTTCGACGAGTTCAGAACGAAGTATGACGTCCAGAGACCGAGGCATGGAACCGGTGGGTATCTCGGAGGGATTTTCTTGTATGCGGACCTTCTGCCAATCAGTAAATTTGGAGGTATCGATTTGAAGCTGCCATGCGACGCGGTTTCCACATGTAGGATTAGGACAGAGACTTGGCTGGACGGATATAAGCGCATATATCCAGTTATCGGACATCCACTTACCTCGGTATATTTGAATTGCTGCTCTATCTCATTGACAAGGCCGCCGCAGACTTCACAGATGAAGCTACCGTAAAGGAGTTCAGGTCTCACTTCGCTAGTGCGGGTGACAGTGCCGCTGATACTCATTAAAGTGCCTATCTTATCGGTTCTGAGATCACGGATACCGGATACTAGAGGTAGATGGTAGAATGCGATATTGAATTCTCGTGATTGGAGGTTTGCGGAGTCGGTTGTAGCAGCGGTGGGATTGATCTTGAGATACTCGGGCTCATACTCTGCGACTAGATTGTGGAGGGCGCGGCGGAGGTAGGGAAGGAAACGGTAATATTGCTTCTGGATTGCGTCTGCAAGAACGTCGTCTTTTTGTAGGAGATGGGTGAAGTCGACATAGAGGGTGGTTATTTCATATTCGCGCATAGTGTGGATTTGTTGGATGTAGATCAATTCGCCTTCGATGACCTCTGGAAGGTCACCATCGGATGCGGGCGTTGAGGCCAGTGCAACCTCCTCGGTGAATCTGCAAAAAACCATCAAATCACATCCAAGATATCTTGATGTAACCCACGTCTTTAAGAAGGTCTCAAAGCTGTCGGACACGCTCTCCCCGACGGCATCTCTTACGAGTGGGACATCACCATTTGGCTGATTTCTGGGTCGCCTTCTCCGTCTTGTTGAGGCACCGTCTTCCTCCGCCTCCTGAGCTTCGTTGTCATCGAATGCCAGTGCATCGGATACTGGTCTCCTCCCCGCGGATCTGGGTGTTCCATTAGAAGAGGACATGGTGGCCATGGGAGCGCTGCTCGGTGGCAACGACGACCTGGGCACTGGCGGCGAAGTTGGCTCGTCGACATCCATATCTACAGAAATTGAAGGATGAAAATGAAAATTGCAACCTGAGATCTGGTAAGACTTAAGTGCTTTGATCGCGACGCGTAACACGAGACTGCCTGCCCTCAAGCGTGAGAGGTCACATGTGTGACAAAAACACGTGATGCAAGTCACGCTTACACGTGAAATGACTCGGATATTGCGCTCGATGACTCTCATTCCAGTGATTCACTGAAGATAAGTAGACTCGTATACATATCGCGAATATCAATGAATGACATTGTTCTACACTAAATATCGTTGTCTGAACTTGAAGCAGTACTGTTCATGCAAGAAAATTAGGGGTTTCTAGTAATTTATGTAAATTCGGTTAGGATGCGAAATTAGCATAAGTCGACGGATGCATTTGTGAATATTTCTCCTTCTCCTTCAAACGAACGTTTCATCCTGCCACCGATGACTGCTACGGACTCCGGCCTAGAGCCTCTCGATCCCGCATATGTAGCAGACGTGCTCTCCAGACCACCTTTCGTCCAGATCCCGGGCGTGTGCAACGTCCGCGATCTAGGTTCATATCCTACCGCAAATCCAAACGTTATCACAAAGCCTGGTTATGCATACCGTTCAGCAGAGCTTTCCAGCATCACCGAAGAAGGTCGATTCTCCGATTCTTTCTGATACATGTAAACTCACCCCCAACCTCAAGGCGCGAGGAAATTGGTCTCGCTTGGAATTTTGACCGTCTTTGATCTACGATCAGACCCGGAGATGCGGAAGTACAGCTCTCCGATACCTAACATCGATGATGTAGAGGTAATCCCGACCCCCGTGTTCAAGAGCGAGGATTACAGTCCAGAAAAGCTCGCCGAGTGCGTACGTGCTGCCACCGCGCCACTCCACTTATCACTGACTATCCTGAAGGAGGTTTGAGCTCTATGCAACCGGAACAACAGATGTATGTGGCCTGATCGAATATTTCATCCTGTAATTGAGCACCTGCAGGCTTTCATGATACTCTATTCCCAAATACTAGAACACGGCGGGCCCGCATTCGGTGCCATTCTACGCCATGTTCGGGACAAACCAAACTCCCCATTCATCTTCCACTGCACGGGTTCGTTTATTATCCTTCTTTTCATCCCGATAGTTTCTTATTTCCTCTTAGCTGGGAAAGATCGGACAGGAATCATGGCCGCCATCCTTCTCAAGGTATATCACTGATATTATTCCCTTTCACCATCACAACTTATTCCTTCCAGCTGGTAGGCGTGGACAACCATTTCATCTCACAAGACTACTCCCTCACACGAGTCGGACGTGAACCAGACCGCGCCTAAGGTCCTAGCAAGACTCTCGAAAGAGCCTCTGTTCGCTGCCAACTCTGAAGCTGCCATGCGCATGTTGACATCCCGGTATGCGAAATTTTATCTCCCTTACTACTGACCTTTAACTTCTTTCCTTAGGTACGAGACCATGCGAGCTTTCTTCAATCTCTTGGAGGAAAAGTATGGCGGCGTAGAGATGTACGTCAAGACCTATACAGGGCTAACAGACGAAGACCTTGGAAACCATCCGTTTAAACCTCGTTGTCCCAGCAAAGTCTCGTATGTAGATATCCTAATCCCTCACGCACTTATACAATCTCTCTCTCTTTTTCACACACACGCCTGTCCCTTACCTCCCATCATATGACTCGTGTTCACCACCACCATCATCATCATGTCATCATCAATTAGAGTATCATGTGCATGTAAGTATGTACTGTATGTCCAAAGGAAACCGAACCAATCAAATCAAAACCTAATCATCCCTTCCTCGGTCCTACCCCAGGTAAGCCCAGAGTCCGCCTCGTCCTCTGTTGCATCACCCCCGGCGTCGTCACACCCTGCAACGTGCTGGCCAGAAGTCCATTCTGCCTTGCCTTTGGATTGAGCGGGCTCAGTGCAGGCTTCGGCGGGATCACCGGCGGCGCTGGAAGGTCACCTGTCACTCGCCGCCGCATCGGGGCTTTGGCTGACGTGCCAGGGGGCGGCGAGAGCGGTGTGATGGTGATATCGTCCTGAGATGTAAGAATTCCCAATTTCCTGGCGTCGCGCTTTCTCGTGCTTGCCTTGCAATGCGCGGAAATGGTTGAGAAGGTCTTGCCATTTTATGTCATCGCGGCCTAGCTTGGAGCGCGAGGCGATAGGGTTGGGTGTTCTAGGATTTGTTATCACTAGCGCATGGTGAAAGAAGATCGCGCAAACTCACGCTTTTGGGGCAATGTGGAGGAAGCCGGCAGAGTTGACTGCGTTGAGACGGTTACGAAGTGAAACAAACGCGGTGGATTGTGGGAGCAGCATGAGCAACCCGTATAAGCATTTGAACAGGTAGGGGTAACGCTCAGGTTCAAGGAGTTGGAGGCGAAGGTCTTCCAGAACACCATCAACCTCTGTAATCTATCTCATTGATAAATAACTCACAAGTGAACACGGGAGATTCGATCAGTTGCACCAACTTGTCGACCTGGACCAGCAGTGGAACAGTGATCTCCAGATCAGCACTGGTACAGCATCGTCAACAACGATCAAAATCATCAGTAAGCAAACTCACAAGATGGATAGCAAATTTGATGCATGCTCGTAAGCTTGCGCAAGTAAGCACAATGAAAACACCGCAACCGCATTATGGCACCATGATCTGTATAGCGTGGTAAACAGCGCCTGGCCATCTTGCTGCATATGGACCATCAGCAAAGATATCAGACGAAAATGCGACTGACCAACCCTTGTCTCAAGGCTCTTCAGCCGTTTTCGGAACTCCGCCAGTTCAGGTGAAGTGATCAGGATCATATTCAACTTCTGAACAATCTCACTTGCGAACTCCAGATCCTTCATAACGCCGGTCAGCTAACATCGCATCGGGAGCCACAGGCGAAAGCCAACTAACATCTTCTTTCTCCAGAATCTCTGCAAACGTCTTATATATCCTCTCCGTATTGAGATTGAGACACAACTGGCGAATGATGAGACTGCCGCGAGCTTCAAGGAGCCTCCTATCTGTGCTGAAGAGCTCGAGAAGGTTCATCATGAAGACCTTGAAGTAGCTCTCTTCCGAAGAGGATGAGATTTGTGCAAGGAGCTGCAGGTCATGCTTGATAACCTAATGAAAGAATGAAACATGCGTTGCAAATCGAGGCATATTAAACTACCTCTTCGGACGAATCTGACAAAGTCTTCAGCAACGCAGGGAAAGTACCATCGTCCATTGCGAGAATCTGACAACTTCTCAGTTCGTGCATCTCCCAAACGGATTCAAGCGCACCTTCTTCGGTGCTTTCTGATGTAGCATTATAAGCCACTTCAGCGCAGCAACTCTGGTTTGCTCATGCTCGCTCAAAAACTGTATCGTCAGCTCATTCACCGTCGCTTGATAATTAAACTGGTCTACTTCCTCCTGCACGGGCGAAGGAGGTACTGGAGCAGGAACCGGCGGAGGTGGCGGAGCTCCTGGTATACTATTTGATGACATGCGTGACTGAGGTCTGCTCAAAGATTCCGTAACGACAGTTTGATTTGTCCCCGAGCGAGGCCGTTGAGTCAAGGTTGTCTTATCGGATGACGACGACGGCTGGTTATCGCCCATTGACTCAGGAGAGGATGTATCTCCAGACGGCGCCTGTACGGTTGGCCGTGAGGGCTGGAGTGACTGAGGAGTTGGGGTTGGCGAGCTTGTGAACACAATCGGCTTGTCCGCTGTGTTCTGTCGGGACGGGCCCTCCGCTGGCCCAGGGAGGTTTTGGATGACGTTCGAGAGTAGCTTGTTAGTCCGGAGTGCAGCCGACTGGATCATCGGGACATGATGTGCCAGATTCGGGAGGATGGCGGGGATCAGGCGAGGCGTGAAGGGCACCATAACATCAGGCACAAAAGTCAAGAACTCGGCAAGCCAACGAAGGGCCGTAGATTGTTGAATTTCGTCGTCTGCGCGCGCAAGCATAAGTAAGATGCAGTCTTAGGTTAGAAGAAAGCAGCTCACGTTGGTTGTCAAGTTGTTGTATGAGAATTTCTATGATAGCTGCATAGTCTATCCGCACACCCTGCCCAGGAACCAAAGCTGCACGGACAGTGAGTACTTTCAATAAACGCACTTCGTGAATTCGCACCCCCAGTGCCACGGTAGTCTTCTGATTTGTGCTCGTCTTTCAAACTGTACTCGCCGTCATGATCAAAGTCACTCTCAGGGATGAAAAGTGCACGTTCAGAGTGAGACATCGTGATGTCAGGAAGCTTCTCGTCCGAGCGTCGTAGATCGGAGGACTCAGCGTGCTCTTCTTTGCGTTGACGAACTACACTGACGTCTCTGATTTCACGCAGGAAGTCAGCAAGAATGTTCTCTGTGGCTACGCGCACATCCTCGGTGGGGTCTGACAAGTACTTCCTGGACACGTGCATCAGCGAGGAACTTGGACCAAAAACATAGACTGACAGGAGGCCATCCAGGAACTCTGGGAGATATGTTATAAGTTCGAGCTCTGGGACCGAGTCGAGGACGGTTATCCAAGATACGAGGTAGCTCCTTGTGAAAGGGCTAATAACATATATCCTATCTTGCAGAAGCGGGATGAAGCGCGCGAGGGAAAACGCCCTCTTCTGAACAGGTACGCTTTCTCCTAGAGATCGATCATCGGGGTAAGCGACGAGAATACTCTGCTCCTGAAGATCGAATTGGTCGCGAATCCTCTCCGTCTCTGCATATTGCGGAATATACACCGAAGCAGTCTCGGCCACAATGTCCTTCAGAAGTCGATCGAGCAGCTCCGCCCCATTCTTGACCGATAGCTCTGAGTCAGCGGCTAGCTGAGAAGTTCGGCTCAGTCGAAATGCAAAACTTGACGAGGAGCTACCGCACTTTACTGAGGGCGTCGAATATAGGGTTGAAATAAACAAGAACCTCGCCCTTGGACACCTTGGCAATGTTGTACAGACATTCGGCGGAGAAATACCGGATTCTGTTTTCTGGATCGGTAAAACACGCCAGCACGGGTTCAATGAATTTCTCCATGTACGGGGCAACGTCCACGCCGAGTGCAATGGCTGTACCAGCAAGGCCAATGAGTCCTCCATTCCGAATGTGAAGAGGATTTGACGGATTGCTGAACATATCCACAAGCTGTTCAATGATTTGGTTTATGCGACGTTGATCACTTTGCTGGTGACATTCTCGGATCTGCCTGAGAGAACGTTTAACGCATTACTATTAACTGCAAGCGAGCTAAATTACTTCTCTAGTTCGAGAGCGGCTGCCTTTCTCTTCTCATAAATCTTGTCTACGAGCTGCTTTGCCACAGTGGTGTCTGCAAGCGAGATGAGTCAGGTAGGCACTTGACTGTGCGTAAAGGACTTACCCATGACTTTGGCTGCAGTTTACAACAAAAGTAAACCCTGCACAGATTAAATGAGAAGAGCGGCGTCAAGCCACCTCTGGAGGTTACAGTACGAGACAAACGAGTGCACCTGCGCGGGCGTGCTCGATGACCCTCACGTCACGTGATTCTCCCGACACGCGCAACTGAACTACTTTTAACTTTTCAGTATGTATGCTACGGATCTTGATCAGACATCTAGACAAGGCTGAAAGCAGCACACAAGTTACATGGTGCCAGTCTGGTTGATTTTACAGTACCAGCCAATCTCTCGAAGCCGCTCAATTATACTGGGCGGCAAAAATTACTCGAGAAGCTATACATCTCTGTATATTAAGCACGCATAGCCGACGGGTGTAGTCCAGCCCCATATCGAGTATTATTCATAAGGAAGTTATCCTTGCAAAATATCTTCTAGCACGACACGTGCATTTTGTGCATCGGCACGTCCACGGCTGAGCTGCATGACCCTACCCACCAGCTTGTTGAGAACCCGAGGATTGCCTTGGCGCACTGCTTCCGCCTCTTCAGGAAGCGCTTCAATGGTTTCGACACACCATGCTCGGATAGTGGCATTGTCGTCTTGCGGTACAGCCTCAAGAGAAAGCTCCTGTGCTAGCACAGAGGGAGCCGACGAAGACCGATTGGCGATGATATGCTTCAATAACGATTTTCCCGAAGTCCCTGGTAGTGCTGATGTATAACTATGAATCTAAACATAAAGAGAAGACTTACCCGTGATTTTGCCATCCTGCACCAGGTCGATGAGTTCGCCCAGTTGCTCGATAGATACGGGATTATCGCTGAAGGTCTCCTTCCGAGCAGTCAATTGCCCAAGGAGCTCGTGCGTCATCCTGGATGCAAATACATATATGCACACAGCTTCTACAATCAGGAGAAAACGAAACAAACCAGTTGACAACGACCCTTGGGTCCCTTTGTTGCGCGAGGGAATCAAAGTAAGCCACAGCGCCCTTTCCAAGTTCGCCATCAAATCCAACCTCGCGGCCCGAGTCGACGGCCATGAGCACATCTGTATCACGCTCGGACAGCCCAAGATTCAGTAAACGAGAACGGGTTGCATCAGGGAGGGCCGGCATGGTCTTGCGGATCGTCTCGATGTACTCCTAGAATGAGTTTTAGGTGACATGAGCAGAATTACAAGCAGGCTGTTACCTCGGATATGAGCAATGGAGGGATATTAGGGTCCGGCATGTACCGATAATCAGGGGAATCCTCCTTGCTTCTAAGCTTGAAAGTTTCGGCTTTGTTTTCATCAAATCCTCTGGTGTCCTGTGGAACGGGGCAGCCATTTTCGAGCAGCTCGATATGGCGAAAGACCTCTGAAGCTGTTCACACCAATTAGCGGTAATTCGGAATAGCTGCGCAAACAGTTTACTGACTGATCCCTATCATCATGAACTTCACGCTGTTGAGGTTTTTGATCTCGCAACGAGTTCCAGGTGGCTCTCCATGTTTGTTGACAGACACATTCACATCACAGCGGAAGGACCCCTGCATGAAATCACATTTAGAATGAATCAAAGTTACAGGAGATAGAGCCCCACTTGCTCCATATTTCCATCACTCGAGCCAACACAGCGAAGGACAGCCTGCAATGTCCGAACATAATCTGCGGCCTCCTCTGGAGATCTCCATCAAAGGAATAAGTTACCAAAGGAGAATGATATAGATCAAAGCAAGTCACCGCATATCAGGTTCTGAAACGATCTCCATCAACCCCGAGCCAGCTCGATTTAGATCAATAAGTGAAACACGTCGAGTCCCATCGAAAGTAGACTTGGCCGTATCCTGTGGACACTTCGGCTTCGGTTCGCATACAAAACTCCGTCTATCTCACCTGTTCAAGCTGAATCTGCGTGATGCCCACTGCGATATCGCCTTTGGAGAGTTGGAGATAACCGCCCTTGGCAAGCGGAGCTACAAATATGGGAAGATCAGGTTGTCGGTGTTTGCATTCTACGGAGTTGTAAATTGAGCTTACAGTAGCGCTGAGTTATTTGATAGCCTGCCGGGAGGTCAGAGTAAAAGTAGTGTTTCCTGTCGAACGCCGAGCGGGATTGAACTTCTGAGTTCAATGCCAACGCTGTTCTGACCGCTAACTCGACGGATTTTGGGTTCAATGTCTGAAATGCTAGGTCAGGTTGTTCGCCGGGTGAATATGTGAGCTAGGCGTACAGGTAATGTTCCAGGGAACGCGGAATCAAATGCGGACACATTTGTATTAGGTATCTCCCCCGGACGAGATGTGAATGATTCTGTGCATGTCAAATTAGATGGGAACATGCCATCAAATTGGACATGAATGCACCTGAGAAGAGCTTGCGGCGAGACTGGATCTGGGCATGCACTTCAATACCTACAATGACTTGCCAGCCAGGCCAGCGCTTGTCGTGTATTGCTTCGCGAGTATGAATTTGCCGTAGACGCCAGAGCTGGCGCAGCTGGATAGAACGCCATGGACAACGTCGAATGAGCATCAAAGTATGACTTTCCTTTCTCAGAAAATTTCAGTGTCTTCAATTACATCATCATGCGGCACATGTGGCATGCTCCTGATACAGATCATCCGCGTCAGGTGCTGGGCCAAATATAATGCAGATTTGATGTTGGCTATCCAAACCTGTGTAACGGGATGTGTATCTGAGCCGTAAGCACGCCGTTACTGCAGTGCTGATATCATACTTGTCCGATCGCCTAACCTACTTGACTCCTAGTACAGAGGCATCAATCATTACAAGTGATAATGCCCGCAAATCTCCATTCAAACCTCTGGTCGGTGATCCGACAGGATAGCATCAGTACCACTGTTCGAGATGAGGATGAGGAAGCCTTCCTCCCCGTTTACGAACCCCCTGTGGGAAGCAAAGTGTAACTTTGTGCCTCCGATTCGATTGGCTTCTCTCATTGCTGATTGATCCAACGCATATCCTCCGTGGACTCTTGTCTATGCGGTGTCGATCACTAATAGTAGAAGTCGTGTACTGCCACTCGCACCGGCAAGGTCGACTACTTCAAAGTGCGTGTCAAATTGCAATCTATGTGGCTTTGTAGCTGCTAACAGTTCTATCAGTCCCTCAGAGTCATTTTTGCGGATGGACACACAAGAGACAGTGGTATATACCTACAACTTAACAGTTGGGTATGCTCCCTTGCAATTCTCCGTGCTGTACGTCGTCCTGTCACCTTCCCCCATCGTCATGATTTACCTGAAATGGAAGCATTGAACCCGAGACAGATCAACCAAATCACTACACCTTCTCCCTCTCAATGAAGGCTGGTTATGTCGAGAGAGCGCTCTGTTCTCCACTTACCCTGAGACTATCAATAGACCCCCAGCAGCTCGACTTCTCTGTCTTGTAAGTCATCTCATGTCAGGCTCAGAAGGAAGCTCACCCCTTTCCAGTGTCTTCCCTCCACGAACAAGCTTACCGGCTGATTGTCTGTACAACCTGCGCGTCTGGCTCCACACCGCAGGCATCGACCACCGGATATTTAGCGATAATGAACTTTGGGTTGGGAGAGACCCCGACTTTCGATCGGTCGGAGACGCTTCATTTGCTGTACTGCGAAATGCAACGCAAGACATGCTAATATATCAGGGCATCGTAGGTCGTGCGCACGTTAGCTTCATCATAAGGTTCGTCCTTCGCGCTACTTTCTCCCTGACATGTCATCTTAATCCACTCAATGTGAATTATGTAGATGGAAACTCGTGGAAGTCGGCCTATACAGTATTTCCTTAGAATACGAAGCCGGAGGTGCCGGACGAACACTTTTCGAAGACTGCTACCTCAGACTAGAGTGCGAACCACAAATCGTCACATTCATGATCTAGTATGTTCTCCTTCCACAATCTCCATTCACAACCTCACCAACATTCCCCAAGCACCATACCCGTATCCTCAACACCACCCGGCGCATCTCACCGCCTCCGCTTTTGGCTCCGCACACCCTTCGTATCTCATTCCCCCGCCTCCTCCGCCATCTCGCAGTCCGGCGAATCCTACATCTACCAGCGCATCTGGAAATCAGATGATTTCAAGCTCGGCGCTGGTCTCAACTTTGATGCACTGGGTCCAAAACTCGTGATGGGCGTCCGCGATCCAGATTCAGCACGGATAGAGCGTGATCTCCCGTGTTTGAGTCCTAATTGGCGCCGGGGCTCGCGGGCATCTGCGAATGCAGTCAGTAGCTCGTCAATAAATCCCCTATTGCAATATCGTTAACCCATGACTTTCTTTATACCCCGAAATTTATGCGATCTCACGAGACTTCACGTTTATTTACTTACACCCACGTTCTATGTCGCGCAAAATTTATAGTTCATGCGTAAGTTACGATACAAAATTGTGTCTCTGGTTTTTAAAATGCTGAAATACGACGCTGCCGAACTTGAAGCTTGAGTGCCAAGGGAAGAGTGATTAAAGTGAAAAGTAGCGCGGACTCTGGGAAGGGACATGCAACAAAAAAACGGACATAAGTGAAGCACTCATCCCACTGTACTGCGCTGTTGAAGTCTGGACATTTGTCCAGTGCATCTCGCCATGTGCTTCGGTCCCTGTAGAAAAATGGATAAATAAACCAAACACCTGCAGGATGGCCATGGCAATAAAGACTGGGCTATTGGTCCAAGGCAGCCGGTCCGTGGCCCCCAGAACGAGCAAGCTGGAGCAGAGCTAGAGCTTGGTAAAGTTGTTCAAGGGACCAGCACCAACCGCTGTGAGGGGACCATCTTTCTATTGCGCTCCCGTGGCGACGGCAGCGTTTTCACCGAGAGGGAGTTGAGGAGTCTTGATTTCGTTGACGGCCCTGTTGATAGGAGCATATAGGCCATTGGTTTCGCCATGGAGAGGTGCACTGGAGAATGACAAGCCCGGGATACCATTCTCGCCATCTTGTGTCGTCTCCGATCTGCTGAGCGCGCAGCCACGCGAGATCAATGGTAAAAACATGTGAAAGAGTGTGTACCAACCGTCTCTTCTTGTTGGGCATATCAGGCGAGGTGTTGCTAGACTTGCCCGATCCCTTCACATACAGCGTAATGCAGGTCAGCCATGCTCGAGTAAGATACCCAAACCACCCACTTTGCCTGTCTTGGGACGTTTCAGCGCCTGCTTTGGTTGTCGCTCGCCTTCATCAAACACGTAGTCGGGAAGAGCAGAACTAGTAAAATGAGTGAGATCGGAAGCGATCACTTGCCCATCAAATTGCACGACCTTTTGATGTTCCGCACCACAATGCCCATCGAGTCCTCGTCGTACTTCTCCCACATCTTGACGAGCTTTGTAAACTCGGTGGTTGGATATGATATATCGAGCCTCCGAGGGCCCACAGCGCCTACTTCAAAACAGAAAATGCAATGATGAGGCAAATATTCTGGAGGAAACGGCATGGGAACCGAGGACGCACAGGGTTTGGGTTCAACCAGAAGACCAATATAGAAGGTCGTCGAGTGCACTGTACTCGCTCCATCGACATCTTCAATGTCAGCTTTCGGTCGCTTGGCGATAGCATCGGAGATCTGTCCCTGTGCAACTTGTCTGACCTCCTCTTCCGTAATACAATGTGAAACTTGATCAAAGCCTTTGATGAATGGATGCGCGAGAATCAATGAATCAACATATTCAAGCTTCATGACCAGTTGCCGTATCCGAGACTCGACGGTTCCTGCCCTGAACGTGACTTGCAGACTTGCGGAACATACAACGAAAGGGATTCTTACCATTTGATCTGCAAATCAGCAGCGCCAGTTGATGCGATGACTTGAAGGTAATATCGATACTTGTGGAAGAAGTCGTGTTTCTGGAAAAGTTCTGACCAGCTTGCTGTGCCGACGATAACCTTGTCCACGATGTCTGCTCCTATGCGCCCTTGAGAATACCACAAAAGACAGAACTAAACGGACAATACACTCACCTTTCTTGAACTCCTCAGTGACGATCATCTGTGTCGATGCTGTTACATTGTGAGTTGAACACATTGCAGGATATGCGGGTGTGATGATGGGCATCCTATGTGATCGATCTGCAGGATAAAGCTATGAAATGTATGAGCTACCGCACCTGATTCGCTGCAAGAAATGAGGCATACTTTTGGATTCCATACACGAACTTGTAATGGTCCTTCTTCTATTTGTTTCAGCAGCACCGGTTGCGGCCATGACCTGGATATCAATAGCATACACACACCAAAAAGCATTTCCACGACCGGGCGCACCATTGGTACATGATGATGAAAAATCGGCTGACGATCGCCCCCGCGGTAGCATTAGGATATAGTTGACATATTCGGGCAACAAGGATTGCCCATGCGACACCGCCCAAGAACCCGTTTACATTCGAGTAGATGGCTCTCCCTAAACGCGGTGCATCAATTAAGCTCTTTGCCCCAAGTCATCCAGCAGAGCGACTCACGTTGGGCCCAGAGCTTGATGCATCGAAGTGAATCTCGATAGACCTCAACATGGGGCACCAGACGTAGAATCTCATCATTCACACGTGAACCTATGCACAGATAAATATCGTTGAACAATACCAAATGCAGGACTTACCTCCAAGACTTCGCACGCATCGCTCGTCTAGATTTCGCAAAAGATTGTCATCCTTCAGTGACAAATCATCTGGTATAGATGACAGCGCCAGACGAGCCATCAGGAAATCTAATGGTATTCCTGAGATTTTTGTCTTGATAATGGGAACGTACGCCTCCGGTACACCCTAATACCATCATCAGTCCAAGTTGCAGAGGCAAGCAATGATGAACACTCACCGATACCTCCGTAGCATCCTCTACATTTGCGAGCATTTTCTCGAAGACTTCAAAAAAGTCTTCGCGGGATACATGTTTGGGAACAACGCAAAGTGTATCAATATCGGACCCGGGTCCGTGAACACCGAGACGATATGAACCGAAGGTAAATATTTTCCCCCCAGCAGCGTTCGCTGCTGCTTCCGAAAGTCCACGAGACAGAGACACCTCATACACAAATTTTTTGACGACGGCAGCTACACGTCCGAGCACCGTTTCCCTGCGAAAATCGAAAGCGGACTCAGTATCGCCTCCCTCTCCAACGAATACTAAAAAGGCTAAACAGTAGGAACAACCCAAGAACCATGAAATGCGTATCCAATCATCTTCAGCGATAGCGCAGTGTCCACGAGGTTCTCGGCGAGCCGACTTTCGTCCGCGCATCGACGTCCAACGAAAGAAAAAAACCAGTGATCCTACCTGAGCCGGGCCTCATCCACACTCTCGAAAGTGTTCTGCCTTCTCAGCTCCTCCATCAAGGTCGCCGTGACCTCCTTTTCCCTCTCAGTTGATTCGGCAGTCGAGATTGGCGGTGTAACCCCAAGATACCTAGGGCGACTGTCAGCTCAATGATTATTCGATGACTGAAGGTTGTATTTACACTTTCTCCGTGGTCATGACTGCGTGAAGTTGAGACTCAAACAAGCTTGCGACTGAACTTGCGTCGAACGACTTGATCGTGTAGAGTTGCGGGTAACGGAATTGGAAATCACCCGCGCCACCATTTCAGCCTGCTTAGTCATTCTCCAGCACATGTGTACATAGCATATGCATAATTGGTTGAAAACTCTATGAATAGCTAGAAGGAACGACTATCTTCCTTCTTCTATATAGGTATGGCTAGGGGAGAACTAGTGGGTAGCATGTGAGAATAGGGTATGTACAGACGATATACGTTACATACAATAGAGTATACGAGGTAGCGTGCCGATATATCAAGTATGTAGAATGTAGCAACGCCCGGTAATCTAATATCGTCATATAGGTCGGGAAAAAGTACATGAGCAGGACATGGGGCAAAAGAGCATATTGATGTAGGAAATGATGTCCAGGAGACTCAGAATTATTCTTTACTCCGAACATACCCGTTCTGGGGTTGCCGCGTAGCCCTGAAGTGAGAGCGATCCGCTGTACGCTTTATGGCCCATCTACGGATATACCATGCAAGGAAGGCCACAAAGAGGATGCCACCGATGACGCCTATCACGATACCGACTATTGTACCATTTGATGAATGACTACTCGTCGTCGACGACGAGGCTTCTGGAGGACTAACGGGCGGGGACGATGAGCCCGGGTTTCCCCCGAATGGCCAATAGTCTCCGCCATCAGGGGGGAGAATACAGGTCAAGCTGTCTCCATCTGTGTTATCCTGGAAGTCTGACTGGGTCGTGCACTGCGCAGTGTTGTTGATATCGAGTACAAACGCTGCAGGGGAAAGTGTTGGATCGCCAGCAGTGCAGTTCGGACCTCGCGCCCCAATAAAAGAAGTGTTTCCGACAAGGACATTATTCTCCACCGTAAAATTAGTTGCAGACGACATGGCAATGCCGTAGCTGAATGCGCCAGTGAGCTGGTTGTCAATGACTGTCCCGCCAGTGCTGACGTTATTGAGATACTCGGGGCCGAACCAGGTGCGGGGACCAATCGCAATTCCGATTCTGAGTCATCCTTGTCAGCACTTTCATGAGAAAATAAGGTGGTTCCTCGTACTTGATGATAACATCTTCGTTATTCGTACCCTTGGTGGCCGACCCTGTGGCAGGATCAGAGGCGAACCCACCAGCAATGCTATTGTTGGTGACCACGACCCCCTTATAATCACCACTAAAGGGTGACACGTCAACCATGTTGATTCCTCCGAGCAATGTATTCTGCATCACCGTTAAGAACCAACAGAAAAACATGAAATTTGTACAACTTACATTCTCGACCCAGATAGTGTTGTTTTCAACGCGAGTCCCAGGAGCGCCAAATAGTACGATGCCTCCATCTGTCGGATTATTGATCATGTTGTTACGGACAAAGCTGTTTTGGCACGCCACACTAATTCCATCCGCCCACTGCTGAAAAAGATCGGATCCCGCGGGTCCAATATCATTGTTCTGGACCGTAACATTGTTGCAATTCAATGATCCCTCAGCGACATGGAGACATGACCAGCCTCTGGGGTCATACGAATGGACGAATTCGATAAGCTGGCCCGAGTTCGGACCGCCCATTTCAATGTTTGCGCCTCCTGCGATGGGAGGGGCACCACCCCGCGCACCATTTATCTGTGAGATGGTTAGGGCGAGGGAAAACAATAGAGGATCTGCGCACCTGCACGTTCCTTAATCTCACTCCGTTACAATTCGCACAATTGCCAGCGACGGCCGTTGTTTGGCCGATACCGTTTGACACAGTGCCATTGACTACTAAGACAGCTCTGGTGTCATCTGTGGGATATCCGAGAGTGCTTATCTCTTGATTAGGTGCCGCAAAGAGGATGGGGGCTTGTATGAGGTATTGGGTGCTTGGACAGAGGTTTAACACATATCCTGAACCAGAGGAGTTGAGAAGGGTATTAAGGCGGTCTGTAAGCGTATTGTCTGGGTCAGCAGGCTCGCAGTTTGAAGTGGCCCGAGGCATGGCCATCATCCTGCAAGTATATTATTTGGTGAGCGAGGAAAAAAGGGCACATGGAGTCCCATACTTGTGGAAATAATTGTGCATGACGCGAGTTGAAACCTCAGCCTGTTACACGTGGAAATGATTGGATTGCCAGTTGGAGACTAAAAAGAAGAAAACAAGGTCAGACGTGCAACAAAAGCAAGGCTACAAGGCGGTCGTAAAATCGTCACGGTGGAGGAAACTTAAAAGGGTCCAACAGTTGAGCGCTTCTTGAGCCGAGGCAAACGCGCTGGTAACGCCGCGTCGAAGATATCATTCATCATAACCGCTAAATAAGGAAACCTAATTGCGTAGAACGTTGCCAAGCTTGCAATTGTAACGCCGCTGGGGTTTGTGGCACCCCACTGACTGAACCTGAAACACAAGGTATAACTACTTTATCTACGTCAACCACTTTCAATCCCACTTGAAGCTGAAGGGGAAGCAGACGAGCGGTGAACCTTTCAAAAGCATTAGGGCCGTTACTACAATCGGACCAGATCTCAGCGCTCGGTAGCCTGAAATCTGTCACTGGGTGTTTTGAAAATGTCTACCAAGTGCTAATGATAAACAGCTTTCAAGCGGTTTTGGACGTTTGACCTGGCATGAAATCTAACTTCAAATTCAAGAGCTAGGCCCCGTGTCATAGGATGCGAACGTCATCAACCCATTGGTGACCATTGCCCGTGACACGCTGAGACGCCGAGGTACCATCAAAGCCCAGCGAGGCCCCGTGCTTGTATTGACCCTAGATCTTTCCTATCAAAAGAAACGGGCCCCGACCTCGTCTGCGTCACTCCGACTTTCCATAGTAATCCTAGTTCGACATATGCGCCATTAGCTCGAGATCGAGGTGAGCTACTTGTGATCTGTCCGCGGCCGAGTACCTGTTGAAAGATGATCAGTGCGAAGGCGAGATCGCGGGGTTTCAGATCTTGGACTCAAGTTCAAGCCCAGCGATTAGCAAGCTATCTTCCGCACATGTGGGTCATGCTCCTATCATTCAGTGCCTTCTGTAAAACGAATTCCATGAAGGTCCCACGGAGAAGATCAGTTCATAGCCTCCTTATCTTGTCCATACGACCACCGGAAAGATTGTGCGGCTGTGCAGATAGCTAATGAACTCTGGAAACAGTGATGCACAACAACCAGGTAACGTGCAATGGGCAAAACCGCGCAAGACATACCCACAAATTATGGACAGACAACACACATGATCGAACAACTTCGAAAGACGGTCATGTGGGGAAGAAGATATTTATAAGTTGCCAGGCTCCTTATCTTATGTTTCCCCATGTCTCTACCACGATATTATTCACTCGAGCGTAAGACGCAGAGTGACCATCTTGCCGTTACCTTCTCAACATCATGGCTAGATTGTTGAGTATAGCGCTAGGCTTCTTGAGCCAGCCATTCACCCATCTCTCTCAGCTATCGTTCCCAACTGATTCTGTCAGAATAAATAATGGCCAGGTTATCAACTTAGAGCTTTCCAACTCCATCCAAGAGACCCTCGATATCTGGAACATCACTGGACTGTCTGTCGCGGTTGTCCCGAGGTATGGCGAACCGGAATTCCATTCATGGGGAAACAGGTCAGAGGCCGGGGAGAAGACAACAGAGGATGTACGAATCGCTCAAGTTTCTATGTACAAGTATGAAATCTGACGCTGCGTCTCCAGACATTATTCCACATGGCCTCCGTGTCCAAGGCATTCTGCGCTACTGCTCTTGGCATTTTGATGGACGACTTTGAACATGGGAGAAACGTCACGCCGCTTCCTCCCGCTCTGACGGAATTTAATTGGCACTCGACAGTACACGACATCCTTCCGGGAGAATGGCAATTGATGGATGAGTGGGCGTCCAAGAAAGCTAATATGAAGGACATCCTCTCTCACGTTTCTGGCCTTCCTCGGTAAGACATCATTTTCCCTCCAGCACAAGATTCTCATAAGCGGGCGCTAGCCATGACTACTCGTACGGACCATATGACAGCGCTAAAGACGCTGTATTACGGCTGCGCTATCTAAGACCAGCCTTTGAACTCCGGGAACAGTGGTCATACAACAACCAGGTAACGCAGTATTGGCAAAGTCGCGAAAGGCATCTTCACAATTTATGTACAGATGTTCATGGTAGCTGCACACATCATTGAAACTTACTCCGGACAAACCTACACCTCGTTCGTGGAGGATCGAATATTCACGCCACTAGGAATGTTCTCTTCTACTTACTCGCCAGCAAGAGCTGGGAAGACCGGAAAATTCACACAGGGATGGACCGGTAGTGGCAGGCTCCTGCCTGAGTGGTTCACAGAAGAGATGGCGATGCTGAAGGCTGGTCCAGGTGGTGTTATCTCGAACGCTGTAGACATGGCAAGTGCTTTTCGCCTTCATTATATTCACCACCTGATAGTTGTTGTTGTCGTCTAGTCGAAATGGGTTGGCGTGTGGCTTAACAAGGGTGTACAAGCCAACGTTACAGTTATACCGCTGTCTGTGTACGGAAATGCATCGCAGTCGTACTCCGTATCTGTCAGCTCCCCAGCGGATTCTGAACACTCGATTCAGGGGTATGGGATGGGTTGGTTCCGAAACTCGTATCTCGGACACGATGTAACAAATGTTCATCCGCTCATGTCTATGAATACTGATGTCAGATGATTAGGTCGTGTATCACTCGGGATCGATTCCAGGTCTCTCTACGCTGGTCTCATTCCTTCCAGACGACGATGTTGGAGTCGTCGTTTTCGCTAACGGGGGCGATAGAGCAACGCCTGTGATGAATATCTCTAACCGCATAATCGATGCGGCTCTGCACCTGCGGTCAAAGCCATCACTACCGATGTTCGTTCTTTACATTTCCTCCTTTTCCCTTTGCTTACCTGTCGCTGATTCAGTAAACCCATCATACCTGAGAAGAAAGCAGTCACGTCTCCACACGAAGACGTCGTTGGCTTGCAGCTTGCACTCAATGAGTTCTCGGGCACCTACTACAACCCTGGATATGGCGCCATCGCCTTTTGCAGCTCCAGCAGCAGTTCCTCGTATTGTCGAGATGTGATCTCCGACTTCGCTGCAGTGGATGCAGCGCAATCCAGTGCTCCCAACTCGCCTCAGCTGCTCGCAGCATGGCCTCGTGTATGGGGATCTCATATTCGGGCTGTGCATCAGTCTGGAAATACGTTCTTGGTGCAGTACACCTCGTTGTTCCCTGACGGGTATGGGCGCGACAGCACGGCTTTCGAGACAGCGGAAATAGGGACGTCCCAGGCTACAGCAGAGTTCGTTGTGGAAGATGGAAAGGTTGTTGGGTTTGGCATGGTTGGGCTAGTGGGTCAAGTCACGGAGAGGGAGCGAACACATACGACTGTGAAAGATCGAGCTGAGGTGTGGTTTGATAAGATGTAGTGATATAAATACTACAACAGAACAACTTTCACTGAGTATCTTGTACTAGGGAACTGCAAGTTGATGGCGGTGCATCTTTACTAACATGTCCCTATTCCGAACTCAAGCTACCTCTCAATGAAAACGGAGATGCTTGCTCAACTTGTTTGAGGCTAGCTGCCCCACACGATAGGGGAACATAATTGAGTTCGAGTGAATCTGTTTGAAGTTTAGCACTACATCAGCAAACATTTTTGCCACAGGACCCACACACCTTACAATAGTGCTGTCCACATTACAGGTTATACTTCAATATAATATTATTATTAATCATTATCTTGATTATAATACGGGCTCGCGGAGGGGCTCTGCATACACCGTACAATCCAGTACATTACATTATAATATGACCTGTGTATTTAATCATAATATTTAAACTTTGAATGCAGCAATCAGATTGACGTGGATAAGGTGAAAACTGTACAGCTGGAGCAGTAGTAGTTCCCACACACCACCGTGCTCAGCGCTCAGCACAGAATTTAATATCTTTGCGCTTCTTGTTATCAGGGCAGCACAACTCCATGGCGCAATTGGGCGAGCAGCAAAAACAGCTTGCCCAATCACTTGCTGATCTTCATTCTGTTATAGCCGAACTCCCTGGTTCATTGCCAGAAGCAGCCGAAGATGGTCCGATTGGCCATCACTCATGTGATTTCAGCATTGATGAAGATGAAGGTCTGTTTTCTGAAGTTCAGAGGTGTGCGGATGAGATGGGATGCTAAGTAGATAGAAACAATATCTCAGTCTCTGTTTGTGGGACTGAGATGCAAGTACGCTATGGGTGAAGACTATAAGGTAAAAATGTTGCTATAGGTATATTAGCGTATCGAGGGGAATCGAACTGAAACATTGCATAGATGTTGATTAATACTTGACGTCACCTGTCCGTTCCTCAATCAGTCGCGCTCGTACTACACGTCTCGGTCCGACGTGTCCAATCCCTCCAACTTCAACATGTTTTACTCATTCAACTGTGCCTGGGAATGGGTGTTTCAGCGCTCTGAGAATGAACAGCAAAAACTGGTCATGCGAGGAAGACATGGTGTCATTCTCGCACATGATTTTGCTGTGCACTTTGCTGCACTACCAAACATCGAGCAGCACGATGGACTCGTCTTGATGAACGAGCGCATCAAAGCACTTATCAAACTGCTTCACAACATGTATGTAATTTCCCATATCCTCCGCACAATGCTATTTAATATTATAATGTCAGTGCTCCTATGAGTTCTTCAAAAAAGGCTTCCAGTGGCCTTGTCCTCTGCATCAAACAAACATTGGCTAAAGGTGAAGGTTCTGTTATACTTGTATATGTCACTAACATAATTTAAAGATGCTGAGAGTGATCTGGATGATCATGACAATGTTCCGCCATGCAGAGACCCTGTTTCCGATGACAACAGTATGAGTGACACTGAGGTGGTTCCAGCAGAGGTATGATGGCAACTTGGATCGATATGTTGACACTGACTCTTATGCAGGGGAGTGACAAGCCTAAGAAGAAGAAGCAGAAGACTCGGATGACTTCACTCTTACAAATTTCTTGTCTCACCATGCTAATTCAGTCATTGAGGCTCCCGTACGAAGTGAGAAGTCTGAAAGTGAGATTGATGTAGAGGAGGTTGAGGTACATGCTGGACGAAATCCTTTGAAAGGACAATGGGCAATGCTACAGTTTGCTCCGTCAGTTGCTATGAATAAAAAAGGAGACCCTGTGTGGAAATGGAAGTGTAACTGGTGTGAGTAAGTTGTCAATTACATCACTGCAGGCAATGAGTCATTATGAGTCACTATTAGTCATTAGAGTCAACATGAGTCATTATTTGCAGCTATGCACTGGAATATAGGTAAATGAGTCAACTCGAGTCATACTGAGTCAGAAGGAGTCAAAATGAGTCAAAATGAGTCATAACATTCCTGACTCTTAGTGACTAGGCTTGAAAGAGCTTACATAAGCTAGATATATTCATGATTTGTTGATCCAATTGAAAAAAAATACGACCCATGGGAAAAAAAGTGTATTTTGAGTATTACACTAGATTTAGCAGGGTAACTTAAGTCAAAATATTTTTGTAATATTCCTAACTTAGCAGGGGTATTATAGGTAAAAAAGTTAAGTCATTTCGTCGAAAATTGGGATGGGAATAAAATAATTAAAAATATTATATCTGAGAAAACGATCAACTTTTGAAAAAGTAAGGTACAGTAATTGTCTAATAAAACCCATAGTGTATCACTGGTAAGGTAAGTAGCTATTAGGAAGGTGTTTATCAGTCATGCACCGAACTAGTTTGGTGCAGGTCAACATCTCACTGGGAAAAAGAAGCGCGCTGCAATCTGCAAGAAGAAGAAATTATATTTGAGCATCAGTGACTGGGAATTCCTCAAGCACCTTTCCTCAATTCTCGTTGTGTGTTTTTAATTTTGTTTTTTGCTCATTCATAACTCACAGTACTCGTTCCAGCTGTTTTACACTTCAACACTCAACCTCTCACACAAACACGTCCCTACCATATGTTACACACTCCCACTGTACAAGCAGCTTGAGTTGCACATGGACACTTATTGCCGTCAAGCCTCAGAGGAAACCGATGTTCATGGACTCGAAGATGCACTCGCAGCTGGCCTCAACAAACTTCGGATTCACATGAAGAAGGCTCTAGTATCTGATTACCCTTTGTTGGGCGCTGGTGAGTGTTTTTTTTCATGTCAGAAGTGTAATCATATTGCTGTTTCTAGCTCTACATCCGAGAATGAGAGTCTTGTATTTCGAGGACAAGAGCTTGTGGTCAAACACCAATCTTGCAGCTCGCATGCGAATTCTTCTTGATCATATGTACCAGGTATACTCCGAGGATAGCATGGACAGTTCCCCCATCATTCCTGCTACTACTGTTGACTCCGTCTCACCCGTCAAACGTTCTGCTTTCAAGTCAGCAGTCAAGATGCACATGCAGAAGGCTGGCCCTACTAGTGCATCTCAGAAAGAAGTTGACATTTACCTCAGTGGCCTTTATCCATGCATGACAGAACAGGAAAATAATCCTCTAATCTGGTGGAAAGTTTGTATTTTTTTAGCTATTTATTCTTGAACCACTGATTGTGTTCCACTTAGCAACACGAGACAATGTTTCCTGTGCTGTCCCGCATTGCCCGCAACATTCTCGCAATCCCTGCCATTAGTGTCTCCATTGAACATTTGTTCTCAAGCAGCAAACATACACTCTCCAATAGCCGGTCGTCTCTGAGTGCGGAGTCTGCATCAATCACTATTATCACGAAGGAATGGTTAAAACATGATTTTGGGAATGGCATAAATTTTCTCAAGGGCGTGAACATCCATTAGATACAATTAAATATGGTTACATTACCATTACATTTCAATACAATACCTATATGATTAAATACTCTTGCTCGCTGGCCCATAATATTACAAATACATTATATTATGCTCCTCAGAGTATTATAATCATAATTGGACAGCACTAGCTTGTAAGGGCATGGACTTGCCACTTGCACTGAGTTAATTTCAAACTCCGAATTTTCCATTTTAGGATGGTTGAAAATTTTCGATCCCTGTCAATCTCGGTGCATGGATTTTGGTAACTCAGCATATTATAGATTGATCTCATAAAACTCGGTGTGCTAAGGTGTAGTTTGGACAACAACTCCAGGTTCAAAATTCCTGGTTCAAACTGCACGTGATGACTGCACATGATAGATGGCATGATAGATAATCAATAATGTAATGTAGCATATGTATGTGTGTCATATCCATCGCTGCACCCATGGATCTTGAAGTGCAAACACAGCATCGACGACACAAAACCATGGTTATCATCATTACAATTGTGGTCGCTCAAGTCACACATCTATATGATCTTCTATTCTTATCCCGCTCTGAAAGGATTCCTTATCACACATCCATCCTTACCGGCCAAGCATGGGTATATGAGCTGATCAGTGGTCACCCAGATAGAATCAGACACAACTTCGGCATCGACCTTCAGATTTTTGATGAATTGTTAGAGGTTCTTAACCAACACAGATTCATCCAGTCCTGGAATGGTGTAACCGTTTCAGAGCAACTTGGTATTTTTTGTGTACATGTGTTACTGGACTCTCGTCTTGCCACATCGGAGAAAGATTCCAGCATTCTCCTGACATGATTACAAGGTAAATATGTCGACCATTTGATATAACTAATAGTGTGCTGATTTTTGCAGATATTTTAAACACATGCTCCTTTTCATCAGCTCCCTTCTACACCTCAAATGTCTGCTTCCCAGGTCATAACACCCCAGTTTCTGCAGCAATTCACGCTGACCCATGGTTCCGATTCTTTGATCACTGTATTGGTGCTGTTGATGGTACTCATATCCGCGTTTTTGTGCCGCTTGAAGACCATGTTGTCCTGCACAACCAGAAAGGGTTCTTATTGCAGAACTGCCTGTTTATATGTGACTTTTTTTTTTTTTTTTTCATTTACTCGCTCACAGGGTGGGATGGCTCAGTCGCCAATGCTACCCTTTGGAATGATGCGTGCTCTCATGATTTGCGCATGCCCCAACACAAGTATCTTCTAGCTGATGCCAGCTTTGGTATGTGCGATGCACTTCTTGTGCCTTATCGAGGTGTGCACTACCACCTGAAGGAATGGCGCCAAGCTAATCTTGCATGAGTTCATTTGTTCTGAGTCTGTCTGTCTATTAATTTTTTCTAGGTCTAAAGACCCAAAAGAGTTGTTCAACTTGTGACACACTGCACTGTGCAACATAATCGAATGGATATTTGGCATTATGAAGCGGCAATGGTGCATTTTAATATGTGCGCCTGAATATAACATGGATATCCAGTCCCAGATCCCAGCGGTGCTTTGCACCATTCATAACTTCATGCAAAGAACCAATGGTGATATATTTGATCTTGCCCTCGAGTATGGGTATGATCTTGCAGAGGATGATGGTGTTGGATCTGGCACACATTCAGAGGGACTGGCAGATGCTGCTGAGCGCAGACGAGCAGATGCTCATAGGGACAGAATTGCACAAGCAATGTGGAATGATTATCTCGCAGAACACGCACGAAGGGGACTCCCATTGCCATAGTTGTAGGTAATACATGAATTCTGTACCACAAAATGATCCATATGCTACAACACAATCATATATTCTTGCGAGTCAACTGATTGCCATGGTGCACCACCACAAAGCACTCGCTTCTCTTCCAACCACTCAAGCCTTGTCACCTCATCCAACGAGTAGAAAATGATCGCCTGGTTTTCGTGTTCAGCTAGAAAGTTGGCAATGGCCAAGCGCTCTTTGCTTGTGAGGTTTGTACATTTATTGAGGAGGGAAATGGCACTCCCAACATGTGTGGAAGGCTGTGGCGGCGGGGCTAACATGAGATTCTTCTGCATCTCACACACTACTTTGATGAGGCTCTTCATCGTTTCGGTACCCTCCTGCTGTGCCAATAATGTGGCAGATGTTGGCTGACTTCGCTTCTGGGAGCCTGCAACTGATGCAGGAGAAAGTGCGCTATATTTTCGCTTTCCATGGCTTATGCTTGTCCATGCCAAGCCACTGGCAGAGATAGACCCTTCAGTGGAAGGAGCAAGAAAGGTAGATGGAGGAACAGGTGGCTCAAGGTCCACTGAGGATGGTGGCGGCCCTGGAAGTGCATTATCTGTGGCTGGGGGGATGGAAGATAGTGTGTTTGCATTGCTGGCAGTGGTAGGTCAGAAGACATGCGAGCCTTTCAACTTGCTTGGCATCAACTCCTGCATGATCTTGAAGTGGTCGAAGCCCTTCATCATGAAGGGCTTTGCATGAGGATGTGTCTGAAAACAATGTCAGTAAAGGGGCATGCATGCAGTCTATTGCGATGACTTACCTTTGTAAAGCGTGCCCAGACATCATCCTTTCTGTCCGTGATACCCGCTCCATGCTCATCACTCCATGTAAAACCTGACATACACTTGATTTCAATGACGCTTTGGTATGATTTCTTTAACTATAAAAATATATGTCATTGCTGGCAGTGTCTTCCTAGATAGCAGATCTAAGGAAAAACCCTACAAAAAGAATCTATCCAATAAACCAATGCTATCTCCATGGTCAGCGATTCAGACAAATACTGTTACGACTAGGATAGTTCCTCTGTTGTGTTCCAATAAAGGATGATCAAGACAACGGCGTTCAGGAGTTTCAAAGGCAGACCGAGTTTCAAGGGCTCGTCTGATCAAGTTCAAGTTTCAAGGGCTAGTCGAGTTTCAAAGGACTCGCTAGATCGGGTCGAGGGTTCTATCAGGTAAAACCTAGTAGATTCAAGTTAAGGAAAAAGTACAGAGTACATGAGGGTTTATATAGGTAAGCAAACGCGCACAGACCAAGACAAGAAAGGAAGGCATAGCTAGTAAAAGTACAAGAAAGGAAAAGAGGAATCATACGATAGAAGGATATGGAATACTATGGAATGTTCATGATACTTTGTCATGTGAATATCGATTGCAGTGAGTAAGCAAAGTAAGCGGTCATGTGATGAGAGGAAAATGAATAGGGCACCAGCGCTCTTGTAACATTACCCCCTTCATATCGTTGAAGTCTCCGACTTCAACAGCTCTCAAGCCTTGCGTCCTCGTAGTAGATTGGGTCAGCGTCAGCGTTAGCAAAGCTATCCAGGTCACGAGAAAGCTTCTCATCTTCGTCAGCTTCCCATCGTCTTAGGGCGTCATAAAACCCAGGAGTATTGGTATCCATTTTACGCAGTGCAAAGATCTTTTGTCCATGGAGGGAAGGACAATATGCGGAGAGATGGTCAGGAGCGTCCGTAAGACAGACTCTGCATTGATAGGTGGGGCAATGTTTATGGCGGTGGCCGATTTGTTTACAGTTGCGACACATGATATTCTTGAATGCGGGGTCAAGAGTTGGGTTTGGAACAGGAATGGGGGCTTGCGGTGACTCGAACTCTGCGGTAGAACAATGATCTTGGTAGTTTAGAGCTGGTTTGGAGAGGCCGATGGAAAGGATGGTCTGTTTGGGAGGTGGTTTACGACAAGTGCTCATTTTAGCTGGCTTGCTGGGTGACGCGGTTGGAGAGGACGCAATAGGAGACGGAGTTGTTGATGGTACAGTGGGAGGGATATGAGGAGATGGTGGGGTAGCCACAGTGGTAGCTATTCATTCAGCGATGATGTGGATAACTCTCTCTACGTTGCCATGGAAGGTGTCGGGAAAGAGGAGGGATACAGTTGATTTGATTTTGCGCTGAAGGTAGCGTAACTGATTGACGGCATCGGGGTGATTGATATGAGGAAGGGTTTCTTCGATAGAATGAGCAGCGTGGAAGATGGAAAGTAGGTAAAGGGTGTTATAGTCTTTTCGTTCTATAAAGATCTTTTCTATTTCTAAGGCATGCTGGGCGCTGACGAGGGCAGCTTCAAAGAGGGCGAGATGGTCTTGTTGTTCAAAGAAAGCGAAGTAGTCAGAGGAATGGGTGGACGAAGTAGGAGACGTAGTGGAAGGGGAAGACAGGGTGGTAGAAGACATGATTCGTTCAGATGGTTTCTGGGATGAGGAGGCGGGAGATCTTGAGTCGCTTCTTATAGTTCTGGAGGATTTCTGGGGCGTTTTCTAAAGCATTTTCTGGAAGCCAGGTGTTATCTGCGGAAGAGTAGCCTTCCATGACACGAGGTAGCGGTGTTTCCCTTTTTGTCCTTTGTGAGCCAGAATAGTGTCGACTTCATATTCTTCTTCGCCGTTGATGACATCAGGGGGAGGTTCAGGGAAGTTCGGGCCGTGGATTTCGGTTTCCCGATAGGATGATAGTTCGGAAGCATGGAACGTGGAGTGAACTTTCCATTGTTCTGGAAGACGGAGTTGGAAAGTGATAGGGGAAAGAACGGCAGTGATCGGGAAAGGTCCGTATCGCTTGGGTGCAAGCTTCTTTGATGGAAGATGAGTCATGAGGTGCGCAGCAGATAACCAAACCTTATCTCCAACTTTCCAGGGTTCATACTTCTTTCCATGAGAGCATTCTGCCATTCGCTGTCTGGCAATATTATGACAGGCGAGGGCTTCCTCTCGGATCTTTTGGAGGTACATAACTCATTCTTCTGATGCAGGGATGGCAGATGGTGGGAATGCGAAGGGAATTCCTCGGGGTTCATAGCCCATCATGAGGAAGAAAGGGGAGGCGTTGTGTGAATCGTGTTTTCGATGGTTGTGGACAAATTCAGCCATAGGGAGATGCTTTACCCAATCAGTAGGTGCAGAGCGGCAATAGATGCGGAGATAGATTTCGAGTTCTTGGTTCAAGCATTCGGTCTGACCATCTGTCTGGGGGTGGTAGGCGGTTGATAGGGCTACTTCGTAATCGAGAAGTCTTCCAAGTTCTTTCGAGAATTTGGATGTGAATTGTGGACCACGATCAGAGATGAGTTTGTCATGAAGTCTGAATCTAAGGAAGACTTTCTTGAAGAAGAGTTGAGCAACACCTTCAGAAGTGATGGTTTTCTTGCAAGGAGATAGAATTACCCCCTTTGTAAGACCATGGTCTACCACGACCATGATAGAATCGAAGCCGGCGGATTCGGGGAGATCGGTGATAAGATCAATGGAGATCTGTGAGAAGGGGCGCATGGCAGAGGAAGGAATGGGGTTCAGGGGAGGCGTGACAAGGGTGCATATCAGATTTCATCTGTTGGCAAACAGCGCAACCGTCAACATATTTGCGGATAAAAGAACCCATCTGCGGCCACCAGTAGTCACGTTTGACAAGATCTTCGGTCTTGAAGCAGCCAGGATGGCCAGCGGTAGGGTGATCATGGTGAAGGGTAAGGATATGGGATCGGAGATGGGGAGGTACGTAAGCATGATCTTTATAGTACAGGATATTGTCAGTAAAGCGCCAATCAGAAAGGGAGGATTTCATAGGAGGAAGGCAAAGGCCATTAAGGGCATCGTTTGCGATAGAGATAATGGGATCAGAGATAGGATCAGGGGGATCTAAGAGCATTTTCGAAGTCAATATCGATAAGTTGAACAAAGAGAGAATCAGGAAGAAGAGTAATATCAGTATTATCAATAGAATCGGGAAGATGATCGGGTCATCGAGAAAGGGCGTCAGGGGCTGCCAATTTACTACCAGGGACGTGATGAAATTCTAAATCAAATTCGGAAAGAGTCAACTGCCATCTAGCCTGGCGACAGGTAAGTTTCTGGGAGGATCGGAAATAGAGGAGGTTCTTGTGATCAGTGAAAATGATAACGGGATGAGGGTTTCCTTCGAGGTAGTGGCGCCAATTCTTCAAAGCTCTGATAATGGCAAGAAGTTCTCGGTCATAGATTTGGTAGTTGTGCTCAGCAGGGTTGAAGGATTGGGAGAGATATCCACAGGGGTGATAAACACCATTTTCATCGGTCTGGAGGAGGGCGGCGCCAGTGGCAACAAGGGATGCATCAGTAGGCGAGGGCGAATTGTTGAGTGGGATCGGGGTTTCAGAGGACAGGGAGTGGATAGGAAAGCAAGCTTTTAGCTTGGTGAAGGCTTCTTGCAAGAAGGGGGACCAATCGAAAGCGACAGTTTTCTTGAGTGAGATCTACAAGGGGTCGGGCAATATCGGAGTAATGGGAGATGAAATGACGATAGAAAGTTGCAGAATCCTAGGAATGAGTGGAACATCTTTGACCATCTTGGGTATTGGCCATTCTTCTATCCCTTTGAGCTTTGCTAGGATCCATAGCGATTTGCCCAGGGCGTATGATCATTCCTAGATAGTCAACTTCTTGGACGTCAAAGAGGCATTTCTCTGGTTTCAGGAAGAGTTTCTCATTCCTAAGGATTTCCAGGATCCTTCGGGTTCGTTTCTGGTGTTCATCGAGAGAGTCGGAGAAGATGAGGATATCATCCATGTAGATCACCAACCATCCTTCATTGAGTTCCTGTTGGAAAGTGCGATTCATGTAAGCTTGGAACGTTGCAGGGGAATTACAGAGTCCGAAAAACATGACATTTGGCTCATAGAGGCCATATTCAGTGGTAAATGCGGCTTTCCAACGATCTTCAGGGTGAATAAGGATGTTATTGTATCCAGAACGAACGTCCATCTTGGTGAAGTACTTGGCGTCACAGGAGTTTGGCGATAAGAGGAGGAATTAGTGGGAGAGGGTAGGCGTTGTCGAATCGTCCATTTGTTGATGTATCGGTAATCTTGACAGGGACGTAACAAGCCATCTTTCTTTCCTATGAAGAAGAATCCACTTGCTTGGGGTGACTTCGATTCGGAGATGAATTCCTTCTGGATGTGTTCATCGAGAAACGCTTTGACAGCTTCTCGTTCCTTCTCTGATAAGGGGTAGATCTTCGATGATTTCGGAATGAATCCAGGTTTCATTTCAATGTGATGGTCGATTCCTGGTCTAGATGGGGGAAGTTTATTGAGTCCATCTTTAGTGAATACATCAGCGAAATCATGAAGATGGGAAGGTATGAGTTCTTCGAAAGACTTCTTCTTTTTTGCTTGTTCTCCTGCCATTGCGAATTCTTGAGCTTTATTACTCATCTTGTGGTATTCTTCTTCGTCAATGGAAGTGGCGAGGATCCATGAGTTTCGTAATGGAGCTGCGGTAGTTGCACGGCGGATTTCAATAGTGGAGGTCCCGTCTTGCATGAGAGGAGAGTCATAGGAAAGGTTCTCGATGATTCGGACAGAGGTGCCATCTTCGGCATACTCGATAAGGATCTCGTCGTCTGAAAGGGGATAAGTAGCGACTTCTTCTACCTTTTGGGCAAGATGGTCTGCTACCCATACGTCTTCCTTTTGATCGAAGTCAGGCATTTCGATATTGTTGTCATCAGGAATAGGGAGGAGCGGAGGTAGAGATTTGTCTCGTACTTCTTTGAGGGTGGTCTTCTTTGAGGGTGTTGATGTAAAGATGGGGTGGAGTTTATTGGCGATTCGCTGCTTATCAATGGATTGTTCTATCTTAGAGGATCAGGGAGTTCGTGGGATGGAGATAGTTTTAGCTGTCCAGTCGATCAAGGGATTGATGGCACGCAGCCAAGGGATGCCAAGAAGGATCTTATCTTTTCGGCTGAGTTGCATGATGTTGAATTTTCCTATCATGGTTCGCTGATCGATCTTGATTCCAAGGACACAGTAGTAGGAGATTGGTCCTTCTTTAGAGAGTGAGCCGTCAGCGAGTTTGATTGGGAAGGGTTTTCGAGAGGCGATGGATCGGGATTTTATGTTCCTTGACTAGTTCCCAGCTGATGAAGGTTCCAGCTGCACCGCAGTCAACAACGACGGTGGTTTCGACGGTTTGAGCACGCTTTGTAGAGATGAGGGAAGCCGGTACCCGAAATTCTTTTCTTTCTCCTATAGTTTGTACAAGGCGTATCGAAATGGAAGGTACTGACGTCATAACAGTCCTTCTTTCTAAAAATCCATTCTCCTGGTTTCTTCGGCATCTTCATCGTCATCTTCTTCTTCAGGCGCTCTGCGCCTTACCGGTACTTTCCTATCATTCCTTCTGGCATCTCCTCGAGGGTGGAAGATAGGGTCGTTAGCACGATGACCTGGCTTGGCACACTTGAAACATTTCCCAGTGCGCATGTACTCCTTTCTGTCAGCATCAGATAGGCGATCTACTTCCATAGCATTAGGATCTTTGGAGGTGGAAGGTACGTAGTGGTTAGATCTGTAGTTCTTCTTCTTCTGTTGGTTGCCATGACGGTTTCGAATGGCGATGAGGTGGTTCCTGGTGTTCTCGAGGTTGGTGCACTTCTCAACAAGCTTGTCAAAGTCAGTGGGGACTTCTCCGGTATTGTAAAGGCGATTGAGTAGGCCAGGGTGGAGACCATCAATGAAGAACTGGACTTTAGCCGTTTCACTGGTGATACCTGAGCGAGTGATGTACTGGTTAAAGGAGGAGAGGTATTCAGCGAAATCGTTTCCTTGTTTCAGGGTATGAAGTTTGTTAATAGCAGAGGCAGTAACATCGAGAGGTGCAAATGCTTTCTTGAATTCCACGACAAACTCGGACCATGTTCCATATCCGATGGGTTGACTGGTAGAAGAGCGCAAGCAGGTAGGGTCTTGAGCGAGTTCAAGGAAGGATTCTGCCCAAGTGGCGGCTGCTCCTTCTGTCATATGGGAGAGTGCAAAGATAACCTTCTTCTTCTCTTCATCATAAACCTTGTCATTGATATCGAGGTAGGTGGTGGTCATGAGGAGCCATCGATTAGACTCCTCCCGGTCTCCATCGAAGTCGAAGGTTCCGATTTTCAGTTCGGTTTCTTTGGTAGTGGTTGTCATGGCTGGAGCAGCAGGTGGCATAGGAAATCATCGAGGTGGGAGTGGAGGGAAAGTGGGGTGGCGGTGCGAGTGAGAATGCTGCTAGAGCGGGGGATATCGATGTTCGGTTCTGGGGTAGTAGAGCTGGGGAGTTTGGTGTGGTTTCTGGAGTAGACGATCCTTCAGAGGTTGAGGACTCTACAGGTTCTGGTCTGCGTTGCCACGAAATGTTGGCTACTCGTTCTGGGGTTCAAGGGTTCAGTGATACTTTGACTAGTAAAGCGTAAAAGGTAACTTGAATCTTTTGTTACGACTAGGATAGTTCCTCCATTGTGTTCCAATAAAGGATGATCAAGACAACGGCGTTCAGGAGTTTCAAAGGCAGACCGAGTTTCAAGGGCTCGTCTGATCAAGTTCAAGTTTCAAGGGCTAGTCGAGTTTCAAAGGACTCGCTAGATCGGGTCGAGGGTTCTATCAGGTAAAACCTAGTAGATTCAAGTTAAGGAAAAAGTACAGAGTACATGAGGATTTATATAGGTAAGCAAACACGCACAGACCAAGACAAGAAAGGAAGGCATAGCTAGTAAAAGTACAAGAAAGGAAAAGAGGAATTGTACGATAGAAGGATATGGAATACTATGGAATGTTCATGATACTTTGTCATGTGGATATCGATTGCAGTGAGTAAGCGAAGTAAGTGGTCATGTGATGAGAGGAAAATGAATAGGGCACCAGCACTCTTGTAACAAATACCAATGACTGATAATGTGGTTGTTCGTGGGGTGGTAGGCAATCGGTTACCGAAGTTGCTAAAGATGATAGCAGATAAGATTGGTCAGCTGAGGACACAGACAAACAAGAAACAACAACAATAATTCTCAGAAATACTACCAAAAACTACTATGTAACGCCTAAGACAACTGGTCTTGCGTCTGCTTCTCCTGCTGCAAAGAACTCTCTGCGAGTTTTAAACAGTTTCGACAGGAACAGGCTGATTTGGATTTCAGTACCAAACCCCTATCACTAGCTAAAGTCTTTCAACAAATGATACCCTAATACACTACCACACGCAGGTGTGTCTGGTCAAGTATATGTCTTAGCAAGCTATAGATCCCCCCACTAAGCTACTCTTAGTCTTAGATGGCAGAAAGAGATCAACACAGAAAATTTCACGATAGGTTTGACCTAAACGCAAAGAATAATGAAGGAATTAAAGAATGAATTTCAAGGTCACCTCAAATGATGACGAAGAAGGGAATGGTGTCACTCAAGCTCACTGTCTCACACAGCTATCTCAAACTTTCTCACAGTTCTCACTGTTGTCTAGCTTAAGATATGCTTCACACCTCACACCGGTAATTCACAGTAAATCTTCTTTTTTATTCGAGGCAAAACTTGAGTCCTTATATACACAAAATTAGTGGCTGTGCTATGGCTAATTCTAGGAGTCATTTCGAGTCATTATGAGTCATTATTTGCGGCTATGCGCTGAAATATAGGTAAATGAGTCATTATTTGCGGCTATGCGCTGAAATATAGGTAAATGAGTCAACTCGAGTCATACTGAGTCAGAAGGAGTCAAAAAGAGTCAAAGTGAGTCATAACATTTCTGACTCTTAGTGACTGGGCTCGAAAGAGCTTACATAAGCTAGATATATTCATGATTTGTTGAACCAATTAAAAAAAAAATGACTTGTGGAAAAAAAATGTGTTTTGAGTATTACACTAGATTTAGCAGGGTAACTTAAGTCGAAATATTTTTGTAATATTCCTAACTTAGCAGGGGTATTATAGGTAAAAAAGTTAAGTCATTTCATCGAAAATTGGGACAGGAATAAAATAATTAAAAATATTACATCTAAGAAATCGATCAACTTTTGAAAAAGTAAGGTACAGTAATCGTTGAATAAAACTCATAGTGTGTTACTGGTAAGGTAAGTAGCTATTAGGAAGGTGTTTATCAGTCATGCACCAAACTAGTTTGATGCAGGTCAGCAGCTGAAAGTTCACTGGAAACATACTGCTGTCTATTTATTTTTGCAAACTGTACCACTCTTTTTTGCACCCCTTTGATGTAGGTATTTTGTCTTGAGGTGTGCAGATGCTTGATTGAAGGTGGTCATCTTGAAGCCTTCATCGCCTGATTAAGGAAGGGCCTGCACAAGGAACTCAAGAAAGGTAGTTTCCTCCGCCTTTGACCACACTGCAGGAGGCTTCCTGTTCATTCCATCAGATGCAGCAGCCAATGTCACACCTATAGTACCTCGAGAATGTAGGGAGTGCGAAGAGCCACCACTTGATTTATCTGACATTGTAGTGATAGAGTATCTTTTGTTTTATTAGATGCTTACCAATGTAGTCAGGTGATTATATGCAGTCATCACGTGCAGTTTGAACCAGGAATTTTGAACCCGGAGTCGTTGTCCAAACTACACCTAAAGAAACTCGGTGTAATGAAAGTTTGGTGTGATGAAAACTCAGTGTGTTATGCAAAAACTCAGTGTATGATGCGAAAACTTGGTGTGTGATACAGAATGAAAACAATGTGCCATTATGAATAATAGAACACAGTGGGTAGATGAAAAACTTGGTGTGCTTCTAATGTATGATGCAGAATGAAAATGGTATTGAAACTTGGTGTGGTGGATTGAAAACTTGGTGTGTGAAAAAACTACTAGCAGATCCATGGGATACTTTCCTTTTTTCCTTCTTCTGTGGAGGGAGTGGAGGGAGCTGTTGAGTGTGTTTGGTTGGAGATGGTTGTGCAGGTGACAAAGGTTCATTCTCCTTGTCTTGAGAGGTGAGGGCAATGGAAAGAGGATTATAGTTGCCAGACAACTGTTCGCAAATGCTGGGACTGATATGACATTGTAAAATTGTTATGACCAACGTCCCTTAATCTAACTGGTAGATGTTTGGAGATTGGACCACACCACAGGACTCGTCTGAGGGAGGATAAAACAAGGGAAATAGAATTGAGAGGGAACGTCTAGGTCTACTATCAAGTAAGAACGAAGAGGTTAAGTCTAAGGAGTACTACTGACTACTACCTAGACTATATACTACTATTGGGGCGAAGATGTCTGGGTATGAAAGGTGGTGATATATCTATATATGGTCATAACATTGCGCCTAGGGTATAGGGCTTCTTACCAACCAATCAACTAAAGGAAAGGGTTCATAGGGGTTAGGGGTATTGGAGATTTAAGCAGGGTCTCAGGGTACTGCTGGTAGATGGATATAGATGTGTGAGAGAGTTCTGTGACAAGAAGTCTCGAGCGGTGATTTAAGGATCTGGAGATGTATTGGATACGATCGGATCTAAGGGTTTCTCCAGGGTTTTTGGTAATGAGCATGCTTCTCTATGAGTGGCGCTTCTGTGATAAGGTTTGGCTGTGACTGTGCAACAGGTTCCAATGTAGGGGTTTCGGTGAATGACAGAGGTAACTCTGAACATGTCATGTGAGGGGTGAAGGTGTGCGTGTGTAAAGGATATGACTATGAGAGACAGTTCGTAAGGGACTCTCGGTTGTGGTTCAATCATAGAGGCGTGCAGATGCTTATGATGTAGCCGGTTGCCTAATTGTAGGACTTTCTAAGGATGTGATGATGTCGGGTGTCTAGGGTTACAGATATGGATGGATGATGTCAACTAGTGTAGATGTGATTTGAAGATAGTGATCGTTAATCGGTTATCCATCTTATCTTATCAGGGATCTTATCTAATCTAATCTTATCGGATAGGTGACTTAGAGTTTCAAGATTGAATTTTAGATGCAGTAGGGAGCATTCATGACAAAAATAGTGTTGTCATTGTCATCATAAATGGTCATTGCATGTCAGAGAATTTAAAAAAGTGAATCTTCAAGAGCGATGTGTTTGCTTTCTGCAAGTTTGGGACATCAGAGAGATTAGGCCATTGGTTCCAAGGAGCTGTAGCCATCATAAGGGATTTAACAAGAATGAATATACTAGTAGTATTATTATGATTAAGGCATGAAGGAGTGTTCAGTTATACAAGTTATGTGAGCCAATACTATGACTTCCCAATGGAAATTCAAACTCCATGGCCCAACAACTCAGTGTGAGTTGCAAGTCCTACAAGCATCCACTGTGAAGGTTGCACAAGGTCACAAGCTTAGTAAGACTAATACAATAGCACTGTGGGTAGTAAATGCATAAAAATCCAGTAAGTCAACTCACTTAGTTTCCTTAGAGACCTTCTATTGGAAATTCTGTGTGTACTCACAACAATCCAATGATAATAGAATCACTGAAACCACCAACCTGCTCTATGAGAATTTTAATAGAGGCTCTCTATTGGATTACCTTGATGATGTCAATGAGAAAATAAAAGTAATTATTGCCACTTGGCAGGTTTGAACTAGAGACCCAAGACAGGGCATCATTAACACCACTTGATCAAACTGTGGAGCAGCACTAACCACTAACCACTAAGCTATGATACTATTGATATGTTTGAGCTGTAATTCATATATATGAGGATTTATGGGACTTCAAAATATTTTTAACTTTGTTATTGTCCTTAGGGACCTTAACAAAAATTGTAGTACTGCCAGAGATAAGTCCATTGCTGGTCTTATATTGTCAAATGGTTACAATCTAAGGAAGATATAAGCTAAATAAAAACAGAACATTAACTCTTTTATACCTCAATCACTGAAACTTTCCAATTTTCAGCAACTCCTACCAAAGTCAATAAAAATTTCAAGCATCATATTCTCACTCAAAAATGACAGGCTCGGACTAGGAATTGACATGGGACTGAATCTTTTGGATTGAAAGACTACTAAAACATTACTCAATGAGAGAAGTAAAAGCACATATTGAGACAGAGAATCAATGGATGAATGTGTATAATGTATGTAACAAGGAGTGATTGAGTACTATGTAAAGAAAAGTATGTGTACATATGGGAGTCAAATCTTGATAAAAAAGACTCAACTGCCATTTCAGTAGACAGTGTGACTGAAAATTTTCATGACCAGTGATAAGCATATGTCACGAATTCCATTAACAAACCACTTTTCTTTCCTTAATCATTCTCTCGCCTGATCACGTGACCCTTGCAACTCTTCACCATTTCACTATATCACATCTTCACCTCTTCACATCATCACAGTCTAGACCACTCTTTCACATTCATCTCCATCTATGACATCATCGCTTATATATCATCAGTCATCCTCTATGTTATCCGCAGTATCGTATGATTCTTTCTCATTGGTTGATTTGTTTCGGACCCAGCTATCTCCTCTTCAATGTTATGTATATAGTCTTCAACGTAGTCAGTAGTACTCCTTAGACTTAATCTCTTCGTTTCTACCCTGTGTAGACTTGAACGTTCCCTCTCAAATATCATCCTCCTTGCTCATCATCTACTACAACCGAGTCCTAGTGGTTTGTCTTCACCTTTACTCATAGAGTGAACGCAGGTCATAACAACATACTGGAATGAATTGATTCTACTACCCATAGTGATGAGCTCCTGAACATCATTTGCTGTCCTATGGCTATGAGTTTGATTATTCTTGTGAGGGATTGGGAGCCAACTAGCCTCATCTGCCTCATCTGCCTCAATAACATTGACATTTCTGGTTCAGCAACCATGCATGTCATAGACTTACTCAAGATGAGACAGTTGATCATAGAGCTCCTTGAAGAGAAGCTGAGTCCACATCAGGAAAATATCAAGTTACTTAATCTTCCTTATTTAGTCCTTTTTGCTCTTTTTTGTACCTATCTTAAATGGGCCTCCTTATTTTTCTTAAATCACCACCTGGTCCCAACTTGACTATCAGGATTTGTTAATTATGATGGTACATATGTATTGCAAAACATTGATATTCTCAATTTGCAAGATGGTGCCCCAGGAGAGCATTGAAGGAAAAAAATCATCAGCACTAATATGCCACTTACACTTCATATTGGTAAAAAAAATTGCTGTTCTTATTCTTTGAACAAATTGAACCATGTCTCTTAAGCTCAACAAACATATTAGAATACTTGAGTTCAAAGTTGTTGATTTGACGAAAATAAGGAGGTCCCTTTGAAATAAGTACAAAAAGGAGCAAAAGGGACTAAACAAGGAAGATTAAGTAACTCAATGTTTTCCTGATGCATGTGCAAGTGTCTTCACACTTTCTCTCCAGCCAGAATGTCAGCCCTTTTAAATTTAGGATGTTTTTAAGCATGACATAAAAGTCATATATTCAGTGGCCAAATATGGGTCCATTGACATATTTCCACAAGTGCTATATTGCTATCAGTATTCCTGCCAAGTATAAGTAAGAA
This sequence comes from Suillus ampliporus, assembly GCA_016584345.1. NCBI lineage: Eukaryota > Fungi > Basidiomycota > Agaricomycetes > Boletales > Suillaceae > Suillus > Suillus ampliporus. The sequence continues at coordinate 95,259 of JABCPV010000055.1, read as the reverse complement.
CAAGGATTGCCAACCTGAGTAGCAAAACCTGTCAGAGTCATTTCCTCAACATACTCTGGAATTAATCTGTAACTGTCTATTTTTTACAGGGTCGAGATTAAAAGATCAAAACTCAAATTTCTGACAGGCACTGTGGAGGTGCCAAGGATGGCAGGTGACAGTAGAATGTGTATATATGTAGCTCTGCACTGTACAGTGTGTACTGAGTGGCCAGGTATAAAAGCTTCTAACCATTAAGATTCAGCAGAGACTTGTATCAGATGAGGCAAAGATGTGTGAGAAAATTCTTCAGGATTGATATGAAAGGGGTTTACCAAGCCAGTGATAGTGAAGTCCTGGAAGTTATTCTGCCTATTCAAGAGCATAGCAACTAGGGATTGATCTGATATGTGCAATAAAAAACATGAAGCTCTGTATTGTAGTACTGAAGAATGGATGAGTAACATGCTTTGGAATGGATGAGCTTGAGCATTGACAGGCAGGTCATGTTTTTAAGTGCAGACATGAGATTCTCAAGGTCCACCTCAGGACCATGGAGGCTCATGATTGTTGGATATGTAAGGATGAAAGATGTGACTTTCTTAGCAAGATAGGGATGCTCTGTGAGCATCATGCAAACATCAGAGCAATCTGCCATGATAGACTCATACAAAGAGCTGACTATTACATGATAGAAGCCTGTGCTCACTGTTGGAGGAAGCAAGAGAGTCCAAATAGGAAGCAGAGAGAGCTGTGTTGGAGAAGGACAGAAATAATGACCTCAGAAGGATGAGCCAATGATATTATCCCAAGGAATTAATACCTCTTCATTTGAAGGTAGATATCATATCCTAGATCTCTGATATCTCTATTTCCATCTGTAGCACTTACCCCTACTGGATCACTGGCTCCAATCTCATATTGACACCAGTAATAGTCCTATCCACTGGACTGCCAGCCCAGACCTCCACACAAACTCATTCAACTGGATCCTTCTTCATTAGACTTCTCCCTTATTTCTGGTCTTTGGCTTCTATCTATTTCATCTGCTTACTGATCCATATATCTAGTTGATTTCTGACTTTATTTTCCTATAATCTATTATACTTTACATATGGTCCACTGTATTTACTAATGTACATTCCATATGCACAGACATAGCTTCCTGTCTTATTGCTAACTGATCCTCTGGACTACCTACAGTATATAAGTCTTTGTATACTCCTGTACTTTCCTTAGTTTGAAAATTATACCTAGTTCCTGCTCATTCCAGACCTCTAGACTCAAATCTATATAACTCTTGCCTCCTGTTACTGGCTCCAGCCATAGTAGTCTACTCCTGTCCAACTCATTGTACTACTGGATCATACTTGTGACCAGGTCCACTAGTACTACCAGCCCCACAGTAAATTACTTGGATAAGGGGTGCAGTGTACAAGCTGAAGCCAAGCCTCTTAGATCTGACCTCCCTTGACCACAGCCTTAACAGTAGAGATGGCTGTACAGTTCTTGTGGTGTTGGCTTCTTCTTCTTCAGCATATTAGTATGCTTTGTATGCTTACTTGTGGGCATCTGTAGGATTGTAAGCCTTTCCCATGAAGATTCTCTGGTTGAATGAAGGGTGGGCTTCTATGGAATGCAAAGTCAAGAATGCTTGAATATCTTGGAGCCCAGCATTATCCATATTTGTATAGAATGATTGATTATGGTGTAATGCCACAGATAAGAAGTTGACTGCAAATAGAACATGTTGCTTAAGTTCCTGGGCATTTGTGCTTGTTGGGAAGATGTGAAACTCAATCATGTAATTGTGCTTTAGGGCCTGGAAGTTGATTGCCAGATTGTGAGTAGGTAACATCAGCTCAATAAGCTCCTGTTCATTAATAATGTTGTTCAGTTTCTTGAGTGCTGTCTTGTAGTTATCATCTATCCAGATCAACTTACCTAAGCAACCACATTCAGAGTTAGGCATACAACTTGATAACTTTCTCTGAGGATATATGGATGGGAGCACACTGCTAAAGGCAATAGTTGTTCTTTTAATAACTTTGAAGTTTGAGGTATAAAACACAGCATAATCACAGGAGATGTGAACATGGATGCCACAAGTGGGGAGGTCATGGAGAAGAAGCCAATCATCCAGGATCTCAAATAGCCAATCTACCTACTTCCATATATTGATAAATATACATTTTGGGAAGATAATCTCCCTACCATCTAGCTAATTTTAATAAGAAGGTCTTGGCAGGGGATAAATGATACTCATGGTAACCATTTATAAACTTAATGATCCCATAACTGAGAACATTCCATATCAAGTAGTTGAGGTTCATTAAGTCTGGGATTTTGGAAGTGATTGGTGCAGAATTGAGTTTGGCAGCCAGATTATAAAAAAATAAAGTTGGACATTAATGTAAGCTCTATGATAGTCCTTCTGGTACAAGCCTATACAAATCTGTACAAACCTGTACAAGCCCCCACTAGTTTACTGATGTAGTAAGGACTTGGAGCTTTTACAGCCCTGGACCCCTAATAATTGTCTCATATGTACTAATAGATTGATGCAAAGATGTCACCAATTCAAGTGGCTGACAAATTAAATAACTCTCATTCTTGCCTGCAACTCAATCACCACCATCATTATGAATTTCACATTTGGCATTGAATTTGAGATAACCATGAAGCCACATCCAGACCTTTCTGACCTAGTCCCAGGATGAAAACATCATAATAAAGATGACTGTCATATTTCAGATCTCTGGCACCCCTATTTCCATCTATAGTACTCACACCTACTGGATTGCTGGCTCCAATCTCATATTTACACCAGTGATATTCCTGTCCACCAAACTACTGGCCCTGACCTCCACATAGACTTATTCAACTGGATCCTCCTCCATTTAGACCTTATCCTTATTTGTGGTCTCCAGCTTCTATTCCTTCTGTCTGCTTACTGATTCCTGTACCTAGTTGATGTCCAACTTTATTTTTTTATAATCTGGCTGCCAAACTCAATTCTGCACCAATCACTTCCAAAATCCCAGACTTAATGAACCTCAACTACTTGATATGGAATGTTCTCAGTTATGGGATCATTAAGTTTATAAATGGTTACCATGAGTATCATTTATCCCCTGCCAAGACCTTCTTATTAAAATTAGCTAGATGGTAGGGAGATTATCTTCCCAAAATGTATATTTATCAATATATGGAAGTAGGTAGATTGGCTATTTGAGATCCTGGATGATTGGCTTCTTCTCCATGACCTCCCCACTTGTGGCATCCATGTTCACATCTCCTGTGATTATGCTGTGTTTTATACCTCAAACTTCAAAGTTATTAAAAGAACAACTATTGCCTTTAGCAGTGTGCTCCCATCCATATATCCTCAGAGAAAGTTATCAAGTTGTATGCCTAACTCTGAATGTGGTTGCTTAGGTAAGTTGATCTGGATAGATGATAACTACAAGACAGCACTCAAGAAACTGAACAACATTATTAATGAACAGGAGCTTATTGAGCTGATGTTACCTACTCACAATCTGGCAATCAACTTCCAGGCCCTAAAGCACAATTACATGATTGAGTTTCACATCTTCCCAACAAGCACAAATGCCCAGGAACTTAAGCAACATGTTCTATTTGCAGTCAACTTCTTATCTGTGGCATTACACCATAATCAATCATTCTATACAAATATGGATAATGCTGGGCTCCAAGATATTCAAGCATTCTTGACTTTGCATTCCATAGAAGCCCACCCTTCATTCAACCAGAGAATCTTCATGGGAAAGGCTTACAATCCTACAGATGCCCACAAGTAAGCATACAAAGCATACTAATATGCTGAAGAAGAAGAAGCCAACACCACAAGAACTGTACAGCCATCTCTACTGTTAAGGCTGTGGTCAAGGGAGGTCAGATCTAAGAGGCTTGGCTTCAGCTTGTACACTGCACCCCTTATCCAAGTAATTTACTGTGGGGCTGGTAGTACTAGTGGACCTGGTTATAAGTATGATCCAGTAGTACAATGAGTTGAACAGGAGTAGACTACTATGGCTGAGGCCAGTAATAAAAGGAAACAGATGTAGACTACCCTAAGGTAGAGTCAGTAGCAGAGAACGACTTAAGGGATCAACCCAAAGTCATGGATGGAGGTGACAAGAGTTATGTAGACTTAAGTCCAGAGGTCTAGAATAAGCAGAAACTAGGTATAATATTTGAACTAAGGAAAGTACAGGAGTGTACAAAGACCCATATACTGTAGGTAGTCCAGAGGATCAGTCAGAAACAAGACAGGAAGCTATGTCTGTACATGTAGAATGCACATTAGTAAGTACATCAGGAAAACATTGAGTTACTTAATCTTCCTTATTTAGTCCTTTTTGTACTTATTTCAAATCACCACCTGGTCCCAACTTGACTATCAGGATTTGTTAATTATAATAGTACATGTGTGTTGTGAAATGTTGGTATTCTTAATTTACAAGATGGTGCCCCAGAAGAGCATTGAAGGAAAAAATCATCAACACCAATGTACCACTCACACTTCATACTAGTAAAAAATTGTCATTCTTATACTTTGAACCATGTCTCATAAGGCCAACAAATATATTGAAACACTCAAGTTCAAGGTTGTTATTGATTTGAGAAAAATAAGGAGGTCCCTTTGAAATAAGTATAAAAAGGAGCAAAACCAACTGAATAAGGAAGATTAAGTAACTTGATGTTTTTCTGATGCTTTGCCTTATTACCAAAATCAATACCACTGCTTTTCCCACCAATGGTCCATGTTCCTACTCACCTTGCATATGTTGAATGGTTTATACCATTCCCACCTGCTCCTGACTAAAATAGCAGACTTTATAAACTCTCAAGATCAGTGGCTAGTATTGTGTTGGTGGCAGATATTGAGCATAGTGTCTATCTTATACTGAGGTTTGGTGTCATGGCCCCACAAGAGTGGATGAGTGAAATGGTGCTTAAGGACTGTAACACATTCTGGTAGAACTCATACATAGATAAGACATACTTTTTCAATATCCAGATAATTCTCAATAATTCTCACCAATCATTTGTCTGTGTTAAAATAATCATAACTAACATTATTTTCCTTAGGAACTTTATTCATAAACACCTGTAATTATGCACATGTTGCAACTTTATGTGAATTTTTGAAATTCATGTAAATTTGCCTTGAAAGGGTTTTCCTGATGGTGCAGAGCCATACATATATGTATCCCACTCTCACCTGCCATCATTGGTGCCTCCACAGTGCCTGTCAGGAATTTGGGTTTTGATCTTTTGATCTTGACCCTACAAGAAATAGACAGCCATGGATTAATTCCAGAGTATATTGAGAAAATGATCCTGACAGGTTTCGCTACTTGGTCAGTAATCCTTATACTTGGCAGGAATATTGATAACAATATAGCACTTGTGGAAATATGCCAATGGACCCAGATTTGGCCACTGGACATATAACTTTCATGTCATCATGCTTGAAGACATCCCAAATTTGAAAAGGCTGACATTTTGGCTGGAGGGAAAGTGCAAAAATGCTTGCATGTGGGCTCAGCTTCTCTTTGAGGAGTTCTATGATCAGCTGTCTCATTTTGAGCAAGTCTCATGCATGGTTACTGGACCAGAAATATCAACATCATTCAACTTTTTTGAGGTGAAGGAGGCTGGCCAGCTTCTGATCTCTCATGAGGATAATCAAACTCGTGGGTATAGGACAGCAAATGATGTTCAGGAGCTCATGCCAGTTCCCATCTTGTATTGCAAGACTGAGAAATACTTTTGCAATGGACACACCCCTGGCAGCCTCCACTTCAAGCTTGAAGATTTGCAAATATGGGAGCTTATACAGTTAGAGAGGAGAGCACAACAAAATTGATCCTGAATGTTAATCTCAGATACAAGTACAGACTCCTACCCACAATGTGGAGAGGTGGTCTACATACTAGAGCAGCCACATGATTATATAACACTTTAACCAACAATTTTTGAGATTACCTCTCTACAGTAACTGACATAACTTGTTGTGGCACCAATAGTTGGCCTTGTTTGCCTCACCCAAAAAAATATTGAGCAAAATAATAAAGCCAAAGGAGAGACCCAAACCCACATGATGGCTAAAAAAAAAAGCATAGCTTACCATGAGGCCACAGAGGCTTCCCTAGGTAAGGTGAAGGCAAAAATATAACAGATGGGCAAGCCTGCCACACTATACATTACACTATGCAACTACACAAGACACTTAGCAATCATTCACCTTTTATCATAAGTATTCAGAGAGAAACAAGAGAGCAATTGTCATGACCTTGCACAATTCTATACTCTAGTGTATAGTGTGGCAGGCTTCCCCATCTGTCATATTTTTGCCTTCACCTTATCTAGGGAAGCCTTTGTGGCCTAGTGGTAAGTTATGTTTTTTCACCATCACACAGGTTTGAGTCTCTCCTTTGACTTTATCATTTTGCTCAATATTTTTTTGGGTGGGACAAACAAGGCCAACTATTGGCGCCACAACAAATTATGCTGTGGGGAGTAGTAGTCTCAAAAATTGTCGGTTAAAGTGTTATATAATCATGTGGCTCTGTTTACATTGTGGCTGCTCTAGTATGTAGACTACCTCCCCACGCGATGGGTAGGAGTCTCATACGAACAGGCTTCTGAGAGGTTATTATTTTCATCCTGCATTACATATAATACATCCATGAAGCTACCATCACCATCATCTCTTCACCGCCCTAAGCTGCACACGTAGGTTCTCATTCTCATTCTGCATCGAGTTAAGTTCGTCCAACAGTGCAATGCGCTGCGTCTGCTCGGATGTGTGCATCGCTTCGATCTCCTCTTTGGCCTTCCGTAAAGCCTCCGAGCACTCTGTAAGTTGGCCTTCGAGCTGCTTGCGTACCTTCTCAGGCGCTGCAGCAGCTTCCTCGGCGAGTGTAAGCATCTTCGCACTGAGCGCATTGTTAGTTTCTGCGAGCTGTCGGCACATCTCCGCTTGATCCCCTGCATGCATCTCCATCTCACGCTTCTCACCCATCGCACGTTCAATAGCGTCCTGCAATTCCCGTATCTCATCCATCCTGTTAAACCGCGTAAAAATCGAGTCAGAGTCCTGTGAAACGCATCAACACTCACAATGCGTTCTGCTTTGATAGTAGAGAGACATTTTGCCGTTCGAGCGTCGTTACCTGGCGTTGATATGTTTCTAGAGCTGTATTACTGTCTTGTGCCAGTTTTTGAGCCCGTTCTGCGTTTTTCTTGAGCAGATCGTGTGCTTGAGCGAAACGGATCAGTCTTTCGATCAGCGCACGGTCATCCACGACGAGCGCCTGAATCCGCGCGACGAATGCTTCGATACTGAATGTGCCTTTGCGTTGTTCTGCAGGTGGAGTAGCGGGGTGAGAGCGGACGTCGTATAGAGATTTGAGTGCGCGTACGTCCATGTCGGATAGGGATGGGAGAGTGGATTTGGAGGGAGATGATCTATCTGGACTTGAGGCGTTGGAAGCGTTCTGACGGTGTCGTTTACTGTTCAGTTTTGCGGCACGGAGTTCGGGCGCGGGGAGGAGGTACCAGATGGGTTGGAGAAGGGCGATGATATCCGCGACTTTGCCTTTGTATTCGATGGGTGGATCGTTGGGTGCTGATGAGGCGGCATCAACGAGTTCCTGAGGTCGAGATGAGTGTTTTCATACCGGGACGATGGTGAGAAGTTACCTTGATTCGTGACTCCAGTGAAAGGACTTCCAGTTGTGCGTTGTCCCTTTCCTGGCGGACGACATCCAGATCCTTCGAGAGTGATTCGGTTTTCTCCATGTGAACTCGCAGCTCATCTCCAAGGTGCGTATGCATGTCGCTATGCTCTTGAAGTGCAGCCGATAATGTTTCAAGATGCGAGCTAACTGAGGAAAGTAGGTCCTGCAAGGACGAGTCTGGTGAAGCCTGAATACCATGGAGCTGCACCGCCATCCGAAGTGTCTCGATAGCTTCATCCAACTCTGCTCGTGCTTCGCCACCAGCTCTCGCATCATCCAATTCATCCTGCAGCGCACTAAGCCCAGTCAGCTTGTCCTCCTCTAACACGGCTCTCTCTGCCTCCCATTCCTCTCTTGCTTCCTCTAACTCATCCTGTAACGCACCAAGCTCTGCAAGTTTGTCCTCATCCATCACGGCTTTCTCTGCTTCCCATTCTTCTCTTGCTTCCTCCCACTCCGTTTTCAGCGCCGTGATCTCTTCGTCCTTTTTCTGCAGCTCCGCATCGCACTGTGCTTGCACATCCGAAAGGACGCGCTCCATTTCAGCTGCCTCACCACTTTTCTCTTCCAAGACCTCTAAACGCCTCTCCAACCTCTCCACCTCCTTCTCCCGTGCGACCAACTGAGCTTTGTCCTCTTCCCATTGTGCACGTTCCTCAAGTAGTTCCTGACATTTGGTATTCAGCTCCTCCAGACGCGGCAGTTCTTGCTCAAGGGCGGCAACGGTTTCCTCAGCAGTCTGAAGTTCCATACCCATTGTCGTTTCGACCTGTTGCTTCTCGAGGCGGAGGTGGGATAGTTCGCGTGCCATCTCAGCTTGCTTCTGGTTCGCGACACCGAGGGCTTCGGTTGCAGCACGGAGCTTGTCTTCTAATGCGACGACGTCAGCAACAGATGGTGGGGCTTTAGGTATCTGTGCATCAGCATGACCCGCAAACAAGTGTGCGCCATCGAATCGCGCTCTCGATGGTGTGGAAGTAGTCGTAACCGAACTGAATGTTGAACTCCTGTTTGGGGTATTCAGCCCCGATGCATCCCCACTAGGCGTCATTTTTCTCTCCATCTTAGTGACAGAATAGCCAAGCACGCCTGCACGATGCTCCAGGAGTTTCCGTTCGACTTCACTCGCCCTTTCTGACACGCGCCAAAGCTCTGTCTGCGCAGCATTGACCTTGCGTTCTGCAGCCTCCAATTGGTCGTCTGTGGCTTTTGAAACTTTCTTGTGCGCGATGTTGACTTTAGAAAGCGATAGGGCTGCATCGCGGATCTTAGTTTCGAGTTTCAGCTTCTTCTGCGTCGCAGCAAGTCGGATTTTGAGAATTTGGTGCTCCTAGAGGGGGTTTTATTAAAATAAAGGCGTAGATCGAGTGGATTAAATCGAACCTTTTTGAGTTCTTCGACTTCCTCTCCACTCAAGATCTCGCATTCCCGACTGTCTACGACTGCCTCGCTGGTGAGAAGACTCATGAGCAAGTCATCCCGTATATTGAGCAACCCCGAAGTGCGTTTCCACTCCGAAGCAGCAGACGTCCTGGGCCGTAGTGGGGTTGGAGGTGGAATTCTGGGAGATGAGGGACCTGGAACTGGGGAGTTTAGTGATGCGCTATTTGGGACTGGTTTTCGAGAGGGCGAAGTAATTCTGGGAGGTGATATAGGAGATGAAGCAGCTGAGGCAGAGCGCTCAGAGCTGTTGACGTCGTTACCGTTCCCAGAGGATGTGACGGATGCCACGGATGACTGCTTCTTGTTTTTCCTTATGAGAAGTCCCGGCGTTGTTGCGATAGGAGAAACTTCGGAAGGGAGTGACGTTGATGTCTCTGGCGGCCGCGAGGGTTTGCTTGTGGATACGGCGGTCGGGGGAGGCGTTACAGTTGGTGGAGGTGGTGTTTGTGAATTGGCGGACGAGTTTCCGCCTCCCCAAAGTTTGCGGACGCCATTCATTTGTGATGCGATTGGCAGGTAGCTCTGCCTGCAGAGATCAAAGCTTTAGCTACACGGCCAGCAAGCCTTGGGAATTCCGGAGCTTCATTCATCAGAATCGTTCCGGAGCGGTTGTTTGGGCTTGTTGAATTGAGAAGATGAGAACAAAGGAAGCAAAACAACCCATCGCATGGCAAGATCGACTTGAATATCCAGAACAGGTTGTTTGACATCAACGGACGCGGTTTTTATGAATATATACATTGTGAGTGTTAACGCTTTTCATGGGACTTTATTTTTCACAGATGTAAACTAATCCTGCGGTCAGTCCTTCGCACATGCACAGAGATGTATGTGTGTATTTGCCTTCAGCGTCAAACTTAGGCGATAAATAGGGCAGTGCGATATATGCTCGCCAACATCTACGAAACGGAAAGAATACCAATTGTCAAATTCTGTGTTAGTATATGTCAGGATGAAGTAAACCGCGAAGGTCGTGGTATGGTAATCCCTGCAGGGGGATCCCAGACACCGAATTCCCTCTTCATTTCGTCGAGATCCTGTTCCCACCTCTCTTCCCAGTATATTGTGAGCAAGCACCTTGCATGACTCCCGCACCTCACCACCCAAGGGACAAATTCTGACCAAAGTCGAGCCCGCTGAGCTGACTTGAGTCTAACCGAGGCTCCAAGGGACAACGCAGTCATGGGGAAGCCTAGATTCGTAAACTCAAAAGCTTTAAGCGAAAGTTCGGGAAGCGCATAGACTTTGAATCCAAAGAGGGCATGATAGAAGTCGTGCGTCTCGCGATATCGCTGCATGACATATGCCAACTCTGGGTCATCGACATAGCGTACCTGGGTCCACAATGGTGAGCATCTGGCGTGCAGCTTGAATGAAAAACCAATCGCACGGGGTCTCGAGAATCAGGTGTGACCTTACAAGCATCAAGCCACCCCACATAAGCACGTCCAAAGGTATTCTCAGGAAGGGATCGCAGGTTCTCCAAGTCCAAGGTCTGTGAATTGATCCGTGGTCTTTCTTTGAGAATCAGTCGACCCTCTGGGGACTCCAACATTATATCTCGCAGTTTCACCAAAATTGGACCAGCAGTGGTTTCTCTGCAGGCTGCAACTATATCTAACGGACTTGTCAGTTGGTGAAACGTACCCACTTTAGGTGCTTACCCGCGCGACAAGTATCTATCAGAGACATGAGTGCAGAGCCTACTGCAAGAAATGCGCTTTCGAATGGGGTGAGCGGTATGTGGCCAGGATATGCTGGTTGCAACCGAGAACCAGTGTGAACGAAACGTAGGCCGCCCTTTGTGTTGGTTGCATAGGATAAAGACCTAGGTGAAGCCGCAAGTGCGGCGTAGGAGCGAGCCCATCTGTGAGCATCACGACAAGAACCCAATCCTGGGTTCATCCGCAGATGAGCCCCAACGTGACAAAATACTGACATGTCCAAGGTGGTTGTCGACTTGGAAGTCGAACTGTTTAGACCCTAACCCTAGAACTGGGTTATGCCTGAAATGGCGGTTCGTTTAACTTACTGGTGGACGACGATCGTGGCGGCCAAAGCACAGCGTCCACCAAGCGTCCACATCTACCAAAACGTCCAAGGTCCACATTCAGCACGTATAAAACGCCGGCGATTCGTCTTCATGGAGTCCCTCACTTACCTCTTCGTCTTTCCTTTCTTTTATCTGTGCCGCCTGCTTCCCGGCGCAGTTCATCATGTCGAGCACAGATTCAGCTTCAGCTGCTGTCGCAGGCCATTCACAGTGCACTGTAACGCACGTCGATACATTCGACGAATACAAGCCGGACACTCGTAGATATGCGATCCTCATCCCCGCTGAAATTGCAGAGAGACTCTCATTTGTCCATCTCAATGAGGAGGATGAAGATGACGATGACGATGGCAGCTACACCGATTTCGAATCCACATGGGAGTTTCATCCTGCCCCTGCGGGATGTGCTGTAGACTCCGAGCCCAGTGATGTCATTCGATCTCAGGCCCACCAACTTGTCGAGAAATATCAAGAGCGTCCCAACGGAGCAACCGAGGCTGAGCAAGTCATTCAGGACTACCTACAGCGGCAGAACAAAAGTGAGGTCGAAGGAACCGCAGATTCTCGCTGCCCCAACACTACCAAGGAACTTCCAATGACCCCTCGCACCAGGGATTCGATATACACCCTTGCCATAACTGACGATGGACGGTCCACGATCGATCTTGAGAAGCGTCCCGAGTCAGTGATTCGTCTTTTTCACCACGACCGAGAAGGCGTAGCGCACGCGGTAGGCACTAAGCACTACCATCTCAATCTTGCCTCGTACTTATGTCCGCACAGCAGCTTCAAGGAATGGAAATGATCCAGGCTGGACGCTACATTCCTGGAACCAACATCCGTTGCCAACGTCCTGGATGCACTAATGTCCTTCGCGATCTCGAAGCACTCAAATTTCACCTGCACATTCACAATATCGGCGATATGTTTGATGTCACGAGTAATTGTTCTGCGGATACCCAAAAGGCAAAGAAACACGGGCGCTCTTCGATGGAGTCTCTACCTACAAAGAAAACTTCGAAAAAGATTCATAATCAGTCGAAATCGTTTGTCGACACGGAGGTTACTTCGGACCAGTCGTGGAGTACTCACCCGATCAGAGGGAGCCATGCGGGGCACCCTTATTCATCTCCAAAGCCCAGTGCCACCCATATTAATGGCATATCGCACATGCGAACCAAGCTCCCCGGTGCTTCGACTCCCCAACGACGTGGACGACGCAGCAACAGAAGGACTATTGGCAGCGGACTCGATGGGACTGGATGTAACGACAGCATCGCGATGGTGCTTTCCCGCCCTACTTCGCCTGTGACAAGCGCCCAAGAGGCGTTAAGGAACCTGCCTCTTAATTTTGTGAGCCAAAGCAGCGTATTGTCCGCTGCTGCGAGTCCGACTCGGGGAGAAAAAGAATTATCTCGTGCCAAGAGCCCCAATCGAGCGTTCAGCCCGGTGAGAGCCCTCAGTCCCTTACGAGGCATGTCATACACTTGCGTTCTTTTTGTTCTGGCAGCTGATGTTTTGATGTCACGCAGATTGCCTTCGACAGGTGCTTTCATTCGGATATTTGAACGAGTGTAAATAGTCCATGTACAACACATCTTACTATAGCAGGTTTGTTTATTATCGCATTCAGGTATTTTTCAAAAGCTGGAAGGCGTGACACTGTTCACGCCGTAGCATGAAACTGTGACTGCGTTGGTGCAACTTGCATTAATCTAGTTGCCTGCGGGTCCTGTAATCGTTCTGCCGGACACGCTCGAGACCGCAGGCTGCAGCTGGGTAGCCCAGTGCAGCGTGCTCTTGAACGCCTTGGAGCGAGCGAACATGGTCGTAGGTTGAACGAGATCGATATGCTCGTGCATGATATCTGGAAGACTGTAGCTCATCATCCGGATAATGCTCTCTCCGGTCTCAGCGCGCTTGTAAACATGGTAAGTCTAGATCTCTACTGGTCAATGAACTGTTGTCTCCAGAAATAAGATTGCACTGCTCACGGTATCCAGCATCTCTTCGGCGAGGCCGACTGGGACGCGGATAGTGACCCAATCGTTTGCAGATGAACGGACCAGATCTTCTTCCGCCGGGCCGTGTGAGGCAAGCCATTCGCTCATGACGACCAAAGTTTCGGGATGGGGAGCCATGAGAACTTCGGTCTCCTGCTTTGAGAGATGCGCCCCATAGCGCGGGTCGCTCACTTCCCAGAGGTGCTGCTCGAGCTCCGGGAATTTGGGCTGAGGCAGAGCGATCTTGAGCTCGAGCACATGGTCCTTTGGCGCGGGAGCATGCTTGTACCACCCGTGGGGCGGAACGCGGGTGCTCTCTTTCACCTTGTGCTGGCAGCCCTTGAAGGGTATCGCGCTAGCGAGAGCAGCCACAAAGGGGAGACCAAGCAAAGTGACGAGTCGCATCATTAGTATGCAACAATCAGGAAAGACTTATACTCACAAGCTGAAGTTGGTTCATTGTTATATACGAGAACGTAAAGCTAATATGGGTGTTGATTCACCCGAATCAATAATGCTGGAGTTCGTCTTCAGTCAGCACCTGCTGGCAAGCAACTCTGTTCACATGCGGGCCGTGCAGAAAATGGGCAGAGGCAAGGTGCTGGTACGACTAGCATCCTATTTTCAGTCAGAACAGGTGTATCGTCACTGCGAATCTCCCAGTTGGTTTGGCAGAAATGGTTCTGCCAGGCAGATGAATGCTACGAACAGAGCACAAGAAATCAACGGAGAAATGATGTCTGTAACCACCTCACCGCCTGTGTTTGGACGAACTTCGGAGGTAGAGTGAGACCAACATCAGTTAGAGCACAGTATGTGAAGCGTTGCCAGTCGCATGCTGGGATCCACCACACGACTCTGAAGAGCAAAACGTAAAAGGATCGACGATGATGGTCGACCTCACTAGTCCAGAATCTAATCTCTGAGAAAGAAACAGGTGCCATCGATAGAAATGAGGTTTTGTTTTATGATTTTGCGTTGATGGAGGCCGACCAACGTCTCGTGATAAATCTTAGCAATTGCTTCCGTGACTGAGCCGTTCCCTTACGTGCAGTCACGGCCACCTTATTACTTACTACTAAACATCCAAAAAATGCACATTTGGCGTTGACCGCCTCTCAAGACTCACGGAAATGTCGTTCACTTTCGAATGGCCACGATTTTCCGACCAGTTTCACACCGATGCTATCCAGATGCTCAATACTGCCCTCAACAAGGGCAACAAACCGCCCGTCATCGCTGACAAGATAGAAGTCGTTGAACTTGAGATGGGAACACAGGTCAGTTTTATCTGGTTGGATGTTCATGGCCTCATGTCGTCTACAGCCTCCAGAACTCGAAATTCGGGATATAGGTGACTTGACGATGGACCACTTTCGTGGCATATTTCGCTTTACCTATGCAGGGGACGCACATATCGTACTCAAGACCAAAGTACAGGTATCTACCGCTGTCACTTATCTCCATTTACTTCCGTAATCTTGACACTTTCTTCAACAGGCCAATCCCTTGAATCACAAGCAGCCTGACATACATATCATGACAGGCTCTCGTGGCATGCTTGCTGCTAGTGACCCTCTTGTCGTCCCAATGCTCCTCCGCCTCTCCCACTTTAAACTCAACTCCTATGTCGTCCTAGTCGTCTCAAAGCAAAAGGGTATCACACTCGTATTCAAGACAGACCCCCTCCAGAACGTTGACATCAACAGCACATTCGACTCTATCGCCGTAATCCAGAAGTTTATTCAGCGGGAGATTGAAGGGCAGCTCAGGCAGATGTTCAGGGAAGATCTACCAGGGATCATACATCGTCTCAGCCAGCAATGGGTAAAGGCCAAAGTCGAGGCACCATATCTCGACAAACGAACGCCAACCACGCGGCGCAGAGCATTCGACGTTGTTTCCCAACAATCCCTCGACACCCTCTCCTATGGTCGTGCGCGCTTCAATATCGGGCGCATCCGTATCGAGTTCACCACGTAGAAGTGCCATCTCCCGAACTCCCTCCGCTCCCAGCCCATCAGCGTCAGATCCATTTTCCTCCGTTCCCGAGGGGGGAATCTTTGACCCGACATACGGCCTCCGTCCTGAGGGCCTCCCAACAAATAGTGTCTTCTCATCCTTCAGCCGTCTCTTCACACGGAACCTGGGCCTTGCAGATCTTGCTGAAGAGCCCGGAGAGGACGAGAGCTTGGAGGGCGAAGAGGAACAGGGTTCATTTGATGTCGTCGACTGGGAAGACGCAGCACCCGAGTATTCGCCGCCACGCACCATCGCCGAGGAGTCTGTCACGGAGTACGAGACGCTGCCCGCAGTGGGTGGTGGCACCATCACCCGTCCACGTGTATACCATTCACAATCCATGATCCAGAGCCCCTCGGAACGTTTACCAGACGCGGCTTCGGTCCGCTCAGTTCCCTCGCACCCCATAGGAGGATACACTCCGCGCTTCCCCTTCCGTCGGCCCCACTCTAGTTTCAATCCGTACTTCCCTCTTATACCTTCACCTTACGCTGAGCCGCGTCAGCGTACACTGTCCGAGCCCGCGTACGACATCACCCTCCCACCGCGCCCCGTCACTCCCGACAGCCTCGAAACCCAATTCTCATCAAGCAGCGGCCTCATCGAAACCCCACCCTCATCCATAGCAATAGACACGCCTCCCAAATACCCCCTCTCCAACCGCCGCCTCTCCTTCTCCTCCTCAAATCTCCACTTCGACACCTGGAGCTCAAACTCCCCACCCACCCACAACACAGACCCCGTCATCCTCCGTCCCGCGCTGAACAACACCATCTCCCAACTATCCACGCTCTCCCACTCGAATCACACACTCTCACCGTATACGCGCTCCCTCGCCCACTTCACGGTGCGTAGCGTTCCTCCGAGGACGTTGAATGCGTCGCAGGTGATGCCTGAGCGCCCACCCGTGAAAGCGAAGCGGAAACGGACGTACAGAATCGGAAGGTCAAAACCACCAGACTCTCATCCACCTCCAAACCATCCTCACCCACACCGCTCTCCCCCGTACTCCCATCAGAATTCGACCAATCCGACATGGATCGATATTTCCGCTCACCACCAACACAATCCCTACCAGACCCACGTCCCCGTGACCTTCGAAGACGACATGCATACTAGATTCCGCGATTTGATTCATGTTTTATTATAGGAGTGCAAGGCTTGTAGCATCGTAGTATACAGACATATTTTACACATTACAAGAACAAGAACAATGTACCGCACGCACGCACGAAAGCAACGACATCATCATTTGAATTTAAATGTATCCATTCTCTTTCCCGGTGTTGAATGACGGGGAGAGGTTTAACATGTCCCCTGTAGGCGCTGCAGGTTGAAGGAGCGGTGAGGATGTCATTTCGACTTGAACAAAATCCTGCATGTGTCGTCAGCCGTCTGAACACTGAAACACAACAAAGAAAGAAAACTTACATCGACATGCATACTCGGCAATCGACTCGTGTTCTGCCTCGCACTCGGTAACTGCCTTAAATCGCGGAAGTCGTTTCGGGTGTATGTCTTTGTGAGACCTGTGACAGCAGGAGAGCGCAGGACCGCAGTTGGTGGGGAAATAGCGACGAGTCCCAGGACGTCTTGGCTAGGCGATTTACGCTTGGGGGGAGGGGTAGAAGGTATCGGTGCAGGAGGTTGAAGGAGAGAAATCAAATCACAAAGCGGGAGGAGTCCAACAGTCGATGGAAGGAGTGATATCGTAGGCGGCGGAGAAGGTGAAGGATGGAACCCTTTGATGATGGGGAGCATAGCGAGCATGTTGGGCGGCAAGGACGATTCCAAATGACAACAGAGTTTTCCCCATTGTTCTGGCGTGAGCCCATGGAGATCGGATTGGGATGGGGAATCGAGGAGGAGGAGCGTGTTGACGACGCTTTCGGAGTCGAGAGAGGGGAGGCTGTTGTTTGATTCTACTACTGCGGCGAGTGCGTGTCCTACTTCCCATAGTAGCCGCTCGGGATCCCTGTCTTTCTCGTCGGTCGTTTCTAGGACAGCGGAGATCAAGCCGAATGCGTTCATCCTGCATATACTCAGCTCTTGTAGCTGTACCCCCCGCAGGAGCGCAGCAACGACAGAAAGCCTAAGCTCGATACCTAGGGAATCTAGGTTCTCGGCTAACCGCCCGGCGATCGTCCCGAGATGTTTTGAGTAGAGGCTGGCATCGAGTAAGCCAGTCATGATGACTCCTAACTCTGATTGGCGCAATGCGGCTATACACCAGTCGCCGTCTTGACCTTCCATCAGCCCTGCCAAAAACTCGAGCCCTGCGCCCACTTCCCACTGCGTGACAACCCCTCTCTCGGCCATCACCCTCAGAAGCCCCGCAAGTCTCTTCACCTCTCCTTGGACGAGGAAGTCGCCAAGCTCCAATACGCCCTGGTCGAGGCTGACGAGTCGCCTGACGAACTGAACCTTGTGCATGGGGTCCAGATGCCGGAAGAAGAGTGTGAGGGGGTTCAGAGTGTGTGGAATAACAGCAGCCATCCATTCCACAGATAAATCGTCTGACAGAACCCGAAGAACCAGATCAAAAGCACTCAGAACTCTCTTCGCAGGATCAACATTATCAAAGTTGAGGCCCTGTTCAAAGAGTGTGCGGAGGACTACAGACGGACCGCATTTGCGCTGGTCTTGCGAGCCCCTTGAAAACACGCGGAGTACGTTGGCACACGCATGCTTGACAAGGAGCGCGGCGTCGCGGATGGCGCTGCTCGCAACGAATTCGCGGGATATGGCATCAGCACAGCTGTACATGTCCAGAACGCCGCTCACGAGTAATCGTACTACACGGCTTGTTGTAATGGAGAGCGCATGTAAGCTTGCAATGAGGTGGAGGCTCTCGTTCGTCAGGAGCAAGAGCGGCTCGAGGCCAATGGTAGGCGATGGGGAAGGCGTCAATGAGAACCCTTGCTTTACCTCCATGCTGATACGAGTAAGCACATCGATGGTGTAATTCAGAAGTCCGTGCGTATGTTCACCCCACACAGCCTGCAATACCGTCCAGTCGCCACATTTGGTTCCGCTCTCGGTATCGTCCTCCAGTGCTTGCATGATGACAGCCACTGCAACCCTGAGAGTCCGTGTCCTGCCTTGATCCAGAATTGCGTCGCGACCTTCTTTTGCGAACCCGACGAGTTCCTCTACAGCCCCTCCCACGCCTTCGTCTGCGAGTTTGGCTGCGCGCTCTATGTCTGCTCGCTCCCGCTCGTTGATCCATGTCAGGCTCCATGGTTCCCAGCCCCTCACACAGCGCACGAAATCGGAGTTGAGGAAACTTTGCGGATTGGCTGCAAGCGCGAAAAGGAGGGACTCGGCGTTGATCCCTGCAGTAGTGGGCGGCTCATTCCCGCTTGTCATGCATTCCAGGCGGAAGGTCATCTGGGGTAGCAGGAGCAGAGGGCAAATGATCTGAATACACTCGTCAGAAGTTGGCAAAAACGATGATAGGTAGGACTCACGGCACGATATCCCGGAATTTCTTGCCACAATCGCAAAACACCCAAAGTGCGCTCGCGACAATGTAAATTTGGGAGGCTGTCCGACCAGGCGTACACGGCTAGCACTGAAGCAACGCCGACATATGCCCTAACGAATGCCATAAACTCCGAATGCGTTATTTCCTCAGAAGGGTTCGAGCCAGACATCAAATCTAGCGGATACACGCCCTCGTATGCCGGTGCATCTCTGATCTTCTCAAGAAGGTCTTCGTGAGTGGTGATACACGAAAGCCATATGCCAAAACTCTTCTCCTCCTTTCCGATGTCCTTTAGAAATAGCGCTGCCCGGGTGTAGTCTGCGTCTGGAACCCCAGAGAGCGCTTGTTCAAATACTGTCCATGATCCCACCCGATCACTCAACCGTCGACAAGCTCTCTTCATCGCGGGGGTAACCGTCGGAAGCGCAAGAACAGCTCGTAAAACATTAAGAAACCACGGCGCCTTCAACAACCGTGATATATCAGGATTCGTGGATGCATCGAGAAGTGTGAATAGAGCGTCTTCGTCCAGAGTTGATGCGTCGAAGATCGTTTCCAGTTCGAGCGCTTGCTGGGAGGGTATGAAAACAAGTGTTGTACACCTAAGAATTGACCTACCATCAATGCTTGTGTAAATTCAGGAGTCTGCGAAGCAGAGCGAGACAGAATCCCTGCAATGAGATACGATTGTACATCGTCCTGCGAAACGAGTTGATGGGGTTACATAGGCTTTGGTCCAGAAGACGTACCTTGGGCCCGACAGCCTCGGAGACCTTCTTTGCAAAACGCTGCAATTGCTCTGATTGAATGTCACCCGCCACGGGGCGACTCAAGGATCGGAACGCAGTATCTAAATCGATGTCCATTTCTTCCTCGTTCAGGTCGGAGTAAAGATGCGGGAATTCCGGGAGCTCCCAGTCATCATTAGGTTGCTTGAGGCAGAACATAAGGCGAATGATGAGAGCCAAAGAGGGCGCATTGGGGATGAGTGCCAGGAGATTCCTCGCAAGAGCAGTCGGGTCATTACTCTTTGCAGCATCTAGGGCGGGCACAAGTGGGACGGAGGAATGGGTGGGCAAGGAGAGGGGTGAGTATGTAGCTGGCTTTGGTGGGGTATCTGAAACGACATCGCCGTATATTGCCATCGATACTGTTTCAAAGTCTCCACGTACAATCATTAAACGAGTCGCAAACTGAGAATTTAGTTAGGCAAGACAACAGGTACATGACATATAATCATACCTGAGATCCCATGTTCACTGCATATTCCACTATACCACCTGCGTATGGTATGACCGTTGGCATGAGTGCATTAGGTGCCTTGAGCTTTTGCTTCGCGTCCACTTGTGAGCCCACGGGGTGGGCATTGAAATAAACATCAAGAAAGAACGCTTCTGGCTCTGTGCGGCTGATTGTATGGTTATTCCTATGTCATGCAGCATGATCAGGAATAGTTGCACTCACGCAATAATGTCTGGACACTGACCAAAGGGCTGCACGTCTGTGGGAAATATCTTGATCGAGTGCACTCGGCTGGGTGACGAGAACCTGATAGCGGATAACTGGGACGGGCCAGCAGGGCTGAGCGTGCACCACTGTAATAGCATCACTCCCTTTAAGCCGACGTTCAAGATGCTTCCGTTGCGGCAACCGTGACGTTGCGACTTATTGGATCATGTTGTTTGGTTTAGAGGGTCTTGCCAAACAACCAAGTCACGTGCATAGCAACTGCATCTACTATAGACCGCACGCCAAGCCAAGAAAGACCAGACCAATACACGAAGATGGGCACGGGTAATACTTAGTAGGCACGGAGGACCTCAGGATTTCAAAAATTGAACACGCTTAATATGTGCTATAGCTAGCGGGCATATGATGATATGCTCTTTTGGAGAATTCATAAGTTCCTTGCTGAACTCGGCGTTGCAGGACAATTGAGATATTCTGCGATAAATGACTGGTATAGGCAACTTCCAGTGCGCTCGAATTCTGGTCACGCTGCATTGACAGCAGTATATACCTGCCTAGTCAACATGATTTTATATCGCGAAGCTGTTAAAGGCGCAAGTTCTTTGTGCGCACGTAAGAGAGAAACAGATGTAATTGCATCCTCCCAGAAAAATTGAGGTCGAGCTGTGAGCCTATGACGACTCGATATCCTGAGGGCTCCTGAGGGCTTGGAGATATGTGTCCTGGAATCCTGGATAGTGTCAGATGCAGCGTTGCAAGTACGATGGATTTCATGAGTCCTCATCGGAAGTGATCCTCGTGAGCTAGGGCTCCGTGAAAAACTACCCACGGAGTTAACGACGAGTTTTTAACTCACCCCCACCCTCGAGGGGTTTTTGACACGAGTTAAAAACTAGTTTTTGACCAGTTTTTGACAACTAGTTTTTGACCAGTTTTTGACAACTCAAAAAATACGTTTTTTCAGGTCATTTTGACATTTTTTCGCTACGGTAATGCAAATGCCCACTGTACAGGCCCTCCCGGAGGCGTTGGAACTGTGCTATCCTGTAGTTGAGGTGTCCTGCTTGCCCCTTCCACCGGCTTCTCTGATAGTAAGTCCAACAATCAAGGAGCATCAAGATGAGCATCCTCGCTACCCACAAGTACTCTCGTATCACAAGACCTGTACATTGGATCACGCTCAATCTCTGGGTCCTCGCTCTCCTCCAACCAATTGTCCTCCGAGTCTGAATTAGAGTCCTGCGGCTCCGGATTAGCCTCTGCTTGCGACTCGGAGTTGTCGTGTTTCCTTTTCTGACCGTTGCTATCGAGATCGACATCGAAAAGAGTACTGTCCAGGTCACGAAACTTAACTGTTGGTTTTGAGGGAGGCCTTTTGGTCTACGGGACAGGACAGTGAGAAGGCGGAGGAAGAAAAAGTGGGACAGCGCGAACACGTTCAGGATCCATCAAAGCCCACTGCCGAACTTGAACCTGACTGACAATGGTAGAACTTTTGAGGGAGCTGCGTAACGCGGAGTTCAACCAACGTGCGGTTGAATGGCCAGGCTCCCTTGGCATAAGCAACTCGTTGAGGGCAGCCGTTAGGACATCAACGACTGCAACAAGACCTGGCCCACGCTCTTGAAACTCGAACGGACACGGTGCCGACTCATCCTTCCGGCCTCTGGGTGCAAACGTGACCTCGAGCACATTATTCAGTGCGGCTTCGGTACTGCCATAGAGTTCGACCCTCTCCGGATCTGGAGCATAGTGCTCAAAATTATATTTGGAGTTTCCGAGGGGGATACTATGTGGAAGTTGTGCGAGTGCCGTTCGGAGGTGGCTCAACTGTGCGTTGTTGCGCCCAATGTCCTCGAAGAAGCTCATCAAGGTAAATTTTTGTTGCAATCATTGAGCCGAACACTCAATTGGACGGTAGTTGACAGATCGTTGGTCATATCTTAATGATTTTTCGGTGATTTCGGATGTTCGGATGGAGAATTCGATAGGCTATGTTCCCGGGATCATATACATATATATTTTAGTTTTTGACGAGTTTTTGACACCCCAATATCAACCCCGAGTTATCGACTCGTTAAAAACACGTTAAAAACCTGTCAAAAACTCCAACGTCAAAAACTCAGTAGTTTTTCACGGAGCCCTATCGTGAGCCACATACTGAGCTTTCGTTAATGACTACATACTTCGCTGGATCTTAACATTTCTTGGCTCGGAGAGCATTCCACAGGAAGTGGTAGACCGCACACCAAGCCAAGAAAGACCAGACTAATACACAAGGATGAGCACGGGGGGGGAACCTAATTCCAGCGACTGGACATGTTCAATATCGCCATAGCTAACGGGTGGAGAACTCATGAGTTCCTTTTTCTGATTAGCGGATGCGGGGCAATCGAGGACGAATTCTGGGCTTGAATTTTGGTGCTACAGACACCCGTTGCATACTTACCTTCCTAGTCAACACTGCAAAGCGCAGGTGCGCACTACGATTCGTACGGCATTAACCGAATTCGTGCCAGTACTGCCAAGACCAGGTTTGTATGCAGTTATTTGGCTAGTACTTAGACTCATATTACGGCGAATTTAATATTTGTAGTCTCACTGCTGCGGTCATCCTCCTTCGTTCTCAACCAACGCACCAGCGTTTCGTCGTCGTCGCAATCAATGTCGCGCCCTTCAATAAAACTACCACTTCTCACTGTACCAGTTCCGGCCGATATCAAAGGTCGCCGGCGCAGCGGGAGCATCGTCAAGGTCGAAGAAGTTGGCGGGCGTACAGAGGAACTTCTGGACCGCAGCGCGTACCTCAATATCAATGCTAATTGGGTGAATGCAAAGGGTGCATAGCGCTGCTCGAGTAATCTGAACACTCCACTGAACCACCTGCCCAGGTGCATGGCTCATACACGTCGTCTTGGTCTTCATGGGAAAGATCATCATCGATACTATACCTGGCATGACCCAACAGATCAGCTGGACACTCGTTAACCTTATATACCTTAACGTACGCTCCATTCATCCTTCTGCCTTCCTTTCGCCAATTGCAGGTCTATGGCTAACATGCCACGTATCTCCGCAGCTCTCGTATCTCATGTTCCACTGGGTCACCGGCATTCCCTTCGACAACGAACTTCACGGCGGTGCATACGACGACCTCACTCTCTGGGAGCAGATTGATGACGGCGCGCAGTATACACCGTCGAAAAAGTGGTTATTCACCGCGCCTATATTACTGTTCGTGTCTTGCTTGCGATACATTGCTTTCACTCACAGTACACGTACCAGTTTCCTTGCTTCGACGCACTACACAAATTACAATCCTTGGCTATTCGCCGTCAATCTCACCGCTCTCATCGTCCTTGCCATTATACCAAAACTTCCTCAGGTACGCCGTCCACGTCACTACCACCTGGCTTCCCACTCAATTAGTTATTTTCCCCTTGCGTCCGAACTTCTTACATCCCTATTTATTTATATCTGACTACTTCTCTTATGTAGCTCCACAGACAACGTGTTCGTTTCCTCACAGGAGACGCCTCAGGCGTATCAACGCCCGTCACGCCCTCCTTCCCTATGGACAAGAATCCGCTACACGCCACGTAACCGATTCCCACTTCGGGTAATATCGTGCGCTCCTTCGCAACGGTCAGCGCAGGTGTCAACTCTTTGCACAGGGAGGGTGTTTCTTCGTTTTTTACACATCCATCAAGGGAACGGCGCAATCACCACATCATTGCGCCACACATACAATTTATACATAAATGAACCCATGCTGCAGTGATAATCTCAACTAATGGTGTATATATCCAGGCAATGGCAGTTGTAACGCATTGTGCTAGATTCTACATGACTTCCTGCTTCCGAGTTTTGATTTTGTCCTCTTAAGTGTCTTCGTCTTCTCCACCGACGGCGCCGACGCGATTCCGCGAAAAGTTCACTTATTCAGTGGGACGGTGTCTTCGCTCTCACCCGGGGCCGACACGTCATTGTAGTGTGAAAGACGTAGCCTGATCATAGTCAGCAATGCAAATCAAACACATGGGTTCTCATGAGGTAAAGATGAAAATGAAAACCCCCTTGCGGACGAGGGAGCAAACAAATGAAAGACACGAAGGCGCGGCGAAAGATGAAAGCGTGTAACAATGCAATGCTGAACCTAGGCACTGGTGCGGGAAAGATGGTGCAGAGGAAATAAAACACAACACACGATGAGAGGAACAACGCACAAATTCCGAAGGAGCATCAAAATAGTCACTTTGCCAACCGCTGGGATGTATATCGATGCCTGTACACGACGTGTTAGCGGCAAAGCGTGCCGTTTGAACAGCTAACGGAGACCGATCTAGGAACCCGCCCCAACGCACCTTATCTCTTATATCCTTTTCGAAATTCTTGTCTGCTGCGACATTGACGCATACGCACCCTTCTTTTAGCCATTCTGTTTTGACCTTGTACGACGCGCTGGGCACGGCACTGATTACAACGTCTGAGAGCGCCAGACATTCTTCGAGTGAGAGCGCGCACAGGTGCGAAATATGATGCGGGAGGTATTGTCGAGCAGAAGTCGCATTTGAGGAACGAGGACGCTTTGTATATTCCTACGACAGCGAATAAGTCAAGTAAAAAGAAAAAGAAGGGTAGGTGGTGAGCTACCTGGATGGAGTCGATATCGACAGAAAACACTCTCGCGCCATCATTTGCAAGAAGCGCGGCAAGAGGACGTCCTACAACTTCCGACCTGTGCGATATTCTAGGCGACGATCTTTAGATTCTGACTGCGCCGGAGCCTTACCGATTAATCACGGTCACGGTCTTGCCGTACGCGCGATCGCCATATGTTAGGATCTTGTTATACACTCCGATATACTCGAGAGATTTGACGACACCAAGGGGTGTACAAGGGATTATGGATTTGACTGTGCCAGGTGGCGGGATATCGTCTATTATTGGCTGGGTGACTTTCGTAGACGGAATGGTAGATGTGAGCGAGGTAGGCGTGATGAAGCGGATGCTTTCATACGATTATGAGATTGGGGAAGCAGATAGTAAACGGGTCAACTCTGCACCAATTAATATCAGGGGAAAGGTGGACGCACTTGTGATACAGGTTATAGTGGAATTTCGAATGAAGACCTTCGACATCCTTCAGGGGAGAAACGATCTGGGACAGCGCGATTAGTATTTCACGCAGGTGCTTGATTTCATCGTACCTGCTGCAGATAATGGTCCTGCGAAACCATCAGATAAAGTGTCTTGCCAGATGATCCGTGCTACCTAGTGCGCACCTGCTGGCCTCCGAATATTGGATAATACACCTTTGAAATCATCAACGTGTGTCCTTTGCAACCTCTCGTCCGAACTCACCATGATACCATCGATATTGTTGTCCTCATTAGCTTCGATAATCGCCTCTTCTGCGGCATCTCCGTCTGCCATCGCCTCGTCAACATCTCCATTCTGCTTCACCGCACTTCCGACCTCCTTGAGGATAAATCTCACCCCAAGCTCCTCACACTGCTTCCTCGTAAACTCAGCATAAAACCTACTCGGGGACGCGTTAGTGGCCAAAATCCCGACAAGCGTCGGTGTGCGATGCGGGGCTGCAAGTCCATCCTTGACCTCAGCACGGAAAGCATCCGCGATGGGATCAGCCTTGAGGAGGATACCTTTGCCAGCAGCGTTGGGGGCCATCTGATGCTATTGAGTGTAGATGCGGTCGATCAGCTTTGCTCGTGCTCTTCCATTGAAACAAGCTGTCCAAATTTTTTTATCTACTTTGCGATCATCTTTGTCGATCAGTTGATAACCACGTGGCCGACGAAATGATTCTGCTTTTGGAATTTGTACTGGCCTTGGCACAGCTACAAGTTGTAGTCGCCCTAGAGTCTAGACAGACCGGCGCTTGGATTTTGAAGTAGGTACGCGCTACTAGTACTTATTTATCAATCATCAAACCGTATAACAAATGGACTCAGGGGATCATAGTAATCTGGTAACAATACAATATATACTTGTGAAAGCACTCAAAGTTCGTCAGCATGTCCGCATCTACTCCGTACAGAAACAACGCAGAGCATACTATGTAGCCTATCAGTGAGTAACACCATTGACTGCGACGTCCTTGGCACCATCTGCAGGTGCTGGGGCATCTGCTTCACTTGCATCTTCATCTTCATCTTCCGCCATCTTCGCTGCGCGCTATGTGATCTATATTGAGCTTACTGTCACAAACTTGAGAACAGACACTCACTTTCATCGCCTCTGCTTCATTGGAATAGTGCCGCCCTCTGGCTCGTACGAAAGCCGCATGTTTAGCGGCAGCTGTCCAAGTAAATAAACCCATCTTTCACGTGAAAACGATACAAAAGACACACCTTCCTCATCCATCTCTTCCTCCGTTTCTACTTCTTCGCCTGTCTCCGAACCTTGCATAGTAGATCTTATCTCTCCTTTGGCCTCACTCGGGAGATTGAAGCTCGTGCTCCGGCTAGATGCAGTACTTCCTGATCTTCCTGATGGAGTGCGCCCCATGCTGCTGAGTGAAGTTCTGCGAGAAGACGGCCCCGATGTATCCGCGCACGTTGGTGATACCGATCGTGGTGAGGACGACACATACTCCATTGGTGAGGACATGCGGCCCCTTCCTAGGTCAAGGCATGGGATATCTGTCGTATAGTACTAGCGTTAGATCAAATGTAGTGAATCATTAATAAAAGCGACCATACCACCCTCGATTTGGTCGGTTTCAGCGTTATACCGTACGTATGGCGTCTTGGGCTCCGTAATCTTCATAAGACTGTCCTTCTGGATCTCAGTCAAGGCAAGATTCTCCTCGTCCCATTGCAGGCTGCTGAAAACTCGAGGAGATAAACAAAGACGCTGACTAGCCTATCCGTGTGGAGGCTTACTGCGATTGTGACCCTGGCTGCTGCGGCACTGCGTTCTTGAGGATGCCCTTTGGCTTGGGATTAGAAGCTGATCGTGGCAAACGTGGTACATGAGCTGGGTCTTTGATAATCTCAACGGAAGACATAGTGCTCTTTGTCGTCGCTGTCGATAGTTGAGAATCGAGATAGCTGCAGGTGATCGCGGATCCGGATCAGTGCTAGAGCCATGTTGAACTTCCCCCTTCTTTGAGGAGCATACCATATCGGGCACATGATACCTTTCCTAGCCAAGCGTCGTGCAAATGATACACAAGGTGTCCAGATTGTAAGTACTCTACAAATGATATCGATCCAACCGGTATGCGACCCAAAATCTACGAATTCAGGTTGATGATTGCGCTCACAAGTCTCTCCCCAGCTCTCTCGGGTTCCTGCCTCGCCATCTCGACGATGCTCAAAAGCTTCTTGATGCCAACCTGCAAATGTAAGGCCGCATCCTGCTCCGCGTCGACGTCAACAGCAAAGCCCGCGTCTACAAGTACGCGCATTGTTTGCCCGAGCTCATTCTCCGAAGAAAAGAGTTGCACTTCGCGTAGGATTCGTTCGAGTGACGAAAGGTTGGAAATTGGAGGTACGCGCAACTCAGAATCGAACACATCGGACAGGCCAAGTTCTGTCAAAAGGGGACGCAGGGAGGTTGTTGCTATTATGAGTAAACGTTTGTCCTGGGTACATGGGATCAGACACACTTGATTGCTGGATAACTGACAAAATGCTAACCTTTGGCGGTTTACGAGCAATAAGGACAAGAAGGGTTTGCAGAACAGGATTCGAGAATCTGCTACCGAGCGACGTCCAGTCTGCGGGCGAAGGTTAGTGTAATAGTTACGGTCGCGTTGGTGATCCCACCTAGTAGTCGTTCGAGGTTGTCAACCACAATGACACTCAGTGGACTCTTGTAACTATCGGTAAATGTTCTGGTAATGAACTGTATTTTCTGGGCTTCTGAGAATCCAACCATGCGATCAGGTGAGATAAGCTTGATGAAGGGGAATGTCGAAGCCCAAGCAATAGATGCAGCCAGCACAGTTTTTCCTGACCCGGGGGGTCCATGGAGCAGTATACTGACACGCGGTGTCCGCGTCGACCTGGCAACCTGGTTAACAAATAGCTTGCCTTTATCGAGGATTTCCTGCAAAAACGTCAGCACAACGAATACCGAAACCGTGTGGAGCATGCCTCAATAATCGGGTCATGATGAATGATCCCATTCGCAATGACATCCGTCAGCTCCTCTTCCGATACACCATATGCTGGCTTAATTTCCTCAAGTGCCTTGAAGAAATCACCGCGATTGACTCTAAGCTTGTCGACGTCCTCTGAAATGCCTGCCATGGTGCCGACCTTGACATGGCGATTGAAGGCAAAACTCGTCGCACTCTTCACGAAGCCTTCGATCTCGGCACCCGAATAGTTCTTCATCATAGCAGCGAGTTCGGCCAGGTCAACATCCGCATCCATCACATTATTCGTCCGCATTTTAGCGGTGTGAATGCGCAGGATCTGGAACCGTCCATGCTCATCTGGCAGGGAAATTTCCATATGTACTTCAAGACGCCCAGGGCGCAGTAAGGCCTCATCAATCATGTCGATACGGTTTGTCATGCCGATCACGAGTATGTTATTCAATTGGTCAATGCCATCCATCTGAGAGGAGTGAGCAATCGGGCTAGCAAGCGAGTGCTGTACATTACCTTTGACAACAGCTGGTTGACCACGCTGTCGCCGACACCTGTTCCACCACTCGTAGAACCACGCTGTTTGAAGATAGCATCCAGTTCATCGAAAATGATGATATGAAGGCCACTCTCGTCTCCCTTTTCCTTGTACTGCCCATCATTTCAGCACCATTGCGCAAGTCGGGACGGAACCTGTGACTGACCTCTTTCTCCGCATCCGCGAAGAGCTTCCGGATATTCTCTTCTGATGCACCAACGTACTTGTTCAGAATCTCAGGACCATTGACGATTTTGGGCTCCCGAGCGTTCAGCATTTTGCCAATTTGACGAGCTATGAGGGTTTTACCGGTTCCCGGTGGACCATGGAGAAGAATACCTATTACAAGTATATTGACGTTTGTTAATTCTTTCAATTTGATAGAAACTTACCCTTCACATGCTGAATTCCAAGCTTCTCAACTAGTGCTGGGGGAAATACACGTGATGCAAACGCGCGACGGAAAATAGCACCGAATTCCTCGTCAAGACCACCAATACCCATCTCTTCAAATTTGAAATTGGGTGCGATAATAGCGTTCGACGCAGCTCTAGACATGAATCCTTAATGGAGCCCGAGCCTGAGGTTATAAGACTCACTTCTTTGCACTTGATTTAATCTTGATCATACTATCCCCGGCCTTCATGACGGTGACGTCTGTCCTATCCATCACGACACCCATCTCCATATGTGGCTGTTTTCCGAAGCGTGCGCTGTTCTGCGTATCCGGGAGCTCTACCAAGCTCATAGAGACCACAATCATCTTGAGCTTCTCTCCTTTAAAGTCGAACGTGAGCATCTCGCCAGGCGCGAAGACGACACCATTGAAGATCTTGACGAAGTTGCGTGAAATATCATCTGCGGAGTAAGGATCCTGATTTTCAACGCCTTTTCGTACAAAGCCAACTTGGATGTCGATGGATTGGATAAAGGGGGGTGCCTGAGGAACCATGTCGATGGTGACGTCGTCGCCTGACAGAGATAGGCCTATCCATTGGCGCTGCATGAGGCCGATGGCAACAGTGCCAGGTCTTATCATCCCGGAAGTGTCATGGCTACATTACTGTTAAAATGACTTGATCAGGTAGAGGAAGCTGTACTGACCATGTTGTCATGGGGCATTCCCTCTGCACGGAGTCGCGCTCCGCCTTGCGCACGGCAACGTGTACACCATTAGAAAAGTCCGAAGGGTAGACAATCAAGCAGTTCTTGAGAGCAAGGCCCTCATTTGGCGTAGAAACTACTGCATAGCTTTAAGTGGAGTCGGTATGAGTAAACACGCGCAGGGGGATGCAGACTCACCTCATGCCCGGTCCAGAGCGTGATGGAGGGGGCTTGCGATCATATGATCTTTTCTCGAAGAGAGACTGAGCAGGGTCATTGTATTGATTCTGTGGAGGAGGTTGACGTGCCATGGGTCTTGGGACAGCGTCACGAGGTACACTAGAGTATGACGGGGAAGGCGATGGTTGAGAAGATCTGGAGAAAAAGGATGACATTATGAGTGGCCACGTATCCAGAGACTAAGAGAAGATACTATGCTAGCGTGTCGCGGTCGTGGCCAACAAGTACTGTGCCCGCAGCCATAGATGGTTGTTTGTATTTATTGAATTCTAAAGCTGTTGCCAAATAGAAACCAACAACCACCCTGTCTGAGTTAAAAGCGCCACAAGTCTAGGCTAGAGCACACAGACTTGAAAGATTGTTCAACGGCGAACCTGTCGATCATCGCATAGAACATGCGCGTACTAAACTTGATGTTCAATCAAATGCTTGACTTTGAATATGTAAGTACTTACTACGAGCTCGAGTCAGTAAGTAATTCTATTTGGAAGGTGTTTCTGACGGTTACCTGGTGCATGAAGATGAATATACTACCACAGTCCTAGTGTATCATGTTGCGCAAATCACAAGCTCGAGCCGGAAGTTGGTACCGGTGCATACTTGTGAAGCTCAGGTTTTGTTCTCACCAACCGTGACTGCAGTAGAATTTCCAAAATAGGAAACGTTAGACTCATTGTCACGGTGGGGAGATGAGTTACACTACGTCCAAGTTCGCACACCCGAAAACCTGCTTGTGCGAGTAGTTGTAGTCGTTCTTTTCAAACATGTTCTCTATTCCACGTCTTACCGACGATGATTTTCCTCTTGATCGACGTTCATGCCAATTGCTTGGTCCGACCGCTTTGGTACGTCAAAAATTCTTCCGTGGAACACAGTACAGGAGAGGCTCATGGTACCTCATCAATCAGGTTGTTCAGGCGCTCATGGGTGTGCTCGTAATACTTTCACTCGTGTATAAGAGGCATCGTGAAACAAAGAAACGACCTTGGAGAATATGGTTCGTCCTCGAGTCTTACTGCACTCTACTGAAATCACTGAAGCTCTACAATCACACAGGCTCTTCGACGTGTCCAAGCAGATCGTCGGGCAGATGTTTGTACATGGTGTCAACGTTCTGATATCTGACCTTGGTTCACATCATAATTCCGGTAACGCCTGCACCTACTACTTTCTCAATGTTCTCATTGATACCACTCTCGGTGAATATCAATGGGTCTTATCCTTACCGTCAAAACTCACCTTTTCTATAGGTGTTGCTATCATATACATCGTGCACCACGGTCTCACATACCTCTTAGCAAAGAGACTGCGCCTCAAAGGCTACGAGTCAGGGCAGTATGGTTCACCACCCTCAATAACGTATTGGACGCGTCAAGCTGCAGTCTACGTTTTTGCGCTGACGACGATGAAAATGCTTGTTGTCGGATTGTTTGCAGCGTGGCCGGGAATATCCAAGGTGGGAGACTGGTTGCTCAGTTGGACTGCTATTGGTGACGGCGACGCCTTTCAAGTGATCTTGTGTGTTTTCTTTTTCTCATGATTATAACGATCTTATACTGCCCTCGTAGCGTCATGGGTCTCTTCCCTATCATCATGAACATCCTTCAATTCTGGCTTATTGATTCCATTGTTAAAGCTTCAAGCCCTGTCGATCTTCCCATCAATTCACCCCGTACATCTGACTCGCACGATCGAG
Organism: Suillus ampliporus; assembly: GCA_016584345.1. Taxonomy (NCBI): domain Eukaryota; kingdom Fungi; phylum Basidiomycota; class Agaricomycetes; order Boletales; family Suillaceae; genus Suillus; species Suillus ampliporus. The sequence continues at coordinate 63,324 of JABCPV010000055.1, read as the reverse complement.
AACCGCTCTTTCGTGCACCAGAAGACGACGAAGACGAGGCTCATTGCGACATAGAGAATCCTCGACCCACCTACTCAAGGACGCCGACCGGAGACGACGCGAAAACGTTGGTTGCATCTGATGACGGCAAGGGAAAGGATAGCGGAACCACCTCTCCAATAACGATAGCCCAGTCTACTAACTCGTCTTCTCTCGCTTCGCACGATTATCCTCCAAGCAGTATCGGAAGTTCGTCGTCTCACAGCTCCCGCTCTCGGCACAAGTACAAGCGTTCGCCGCCACCTCCACTTGAGTTTTGCACGTCTCATATGCCAGCAATCAACTCCCCGGATCCACCTCGTGTGCAGTCTGTTCGATCGTATCAGGGTGATGCGGAGCGCAGCGCATTGGGAAAAGAGGATTGCACTGGGCGAGTGGGTGATGTCGATGAGGAGCCGACTGGCACACGGACAGAACAGACCAAGGGTATAATCGATAAGGTTTGGCGCAATACACTGGGGAGCTTGTGAATTTTCTACTATCGTCATCCCACATTCATTCATTCATCATGTATGCATATGATTTCCATTTCGCTGCACCACCCATTTGTATCATAAATTCGCGAAGTAATAGTAGAGCCTTCACAGATACCACACGTTTGATTTTGGACTCATTCGAACATGTTTTACATAGGCACACACCTTACGTCAGGTCGCTAAATATTGCCTCTATACACGCGTTCTTTGCTCGTTTCTCATCATTTCTTACCCAGTTGCAAGTCTTGAGCAGATAGATGATATAGCCCTAGAAACAATGGTTGTACACACATCTCCAGCCTCTACAGAAGGCACTTCACAACCAGACGAATCCACAAGTGGAAAATTTACCCTAGAAAACATCCTCGGATCGAATCACGAACAAGTTGAACACCCACAGCTTAAGGAAAAAGATTTAGTCAGCGCCACTGGCCCCGGCGAGGGATGGGACGAAGAATCAGCCAATAGGCCTGCTACGGATGGTTTCTGCGTCGAATGCGAAGGTGTGTTGTCGATAGGATGTGATAATGTGGATCGAGCCGAGCTCACCACGTGTATAGATCAGCCTGCTCAAGTCTTGTGCGACACATGCGCAGATAATTACTGTGAAGTCTGCTTTGCAGCGCAACACCGGAAGGGGTCAAGGAAGAAGCACGTTGCAAAACCAATCGCAACTAGCAAGTCGGGGCATAATGGTACGGCGGGAGATGTAAAGAAAAACGGGGAGGAGGTACGGTCTTATCTTTGGGTTAGTTGTGGTGGATTTGATACTTACTTCTGTATTCAGCAAGAAGACGATGTTGATATGGATGACTCCGATGAGGAACTCGACCGTATAGTTGAAGCATCCAAGGCGCCCGTCTCTGCCCTACTACTAGGCGCCCAGCCTACAATTGGGTCCAAAGTCGGCGAGTGGTTCATCGAGCGTTCAAAATATATCCCTCTTCGACTCACGTACGGCGAGCGCAAGTTCCTGCGTCTCCTCGATGCCGCGCTTCAGGTGTCCGAGTACACGGATAAGATCGACACGCTGGGCTTTGGACTTTCGAAACCAAAACGTATCGTACATCAGATTCGCGAGCTGTGTGCGATTCTGTCTGGGCTCGTCCTTGCCGCAGACTACAAGCAGGGCCAGGAGTTGTTCACAGATCGCGATTTTCAGTCCAACGCAAACTTCTACCAGACTATCTTTGAGCTCGGTCGGAGACATAAAATCATGAATCCAGATAAAATGCGCACGACGTATGGAAAGTTGATCTATTTGTTACAGGTAAGTTCTGCCCTCCAGAGTCATCGACTATGCAAACATTGCTCTTCATAGGACAGTCAGTCCCCCGACGTTAGAGACATGCTCAGTTTTTCCTGCGTCAAACCCATCATATCTGTATACACCATTCTTGAAGAGCACAATGCTCTCGATATGTTACGGGATGATCTCATCGTGGTCGCCACGCAGGAGATCTATTCTGACGGACGCTCGAAAAGAGAGGTCCAGCGGGATATCAAAAACAAGGAGCGCGCGATTGAGTCTCTCTCTTCAAAATACCAGCGCTCGGGCCTAAGTCAAGAACAAGCCCGTCAATGTATATACAGCATTGGCGATAATCACGCATTCTTGCGGACGAACCGTGATCCCTGCGAAAAGATGATCATGTACTTGAAAGAATACTTCCACCCAACGCAATCAAAAGACAACAAGTCCAGCTTGGCGATACGGAGTGGCAAACACGGCGCGAGACTTAGTCACGATCATGCTAAACAATACGCATATGTCCTACAGAGTCTCACGTTGTGGCGGGAGATCCTGCATGGTTGGTCGTCGAATGTGTTATATATCCGTTATGCTGATTTATCTGTTCGACAGACATGTTCCGGTTATGGTCGCTCGCTGAACAGGACTTGCTTGCGGAGAATGTACCTTATCGACTGCGGGATACCGGTCAGGGGCTAAATCGTGTGCAAGCGGCTCCCAAAACCTTCCGTATGATGCACACGATTCTACACCGTGCACAACAAAGCGTAGGAACCTGGGTTCGGCTCGTCCGCAATCCACATGGGTGACCACAATGTGCCCAACGCACTCATGTTCATTGGTACGTTTTACCATCGCAACAAACTTTGCATCTTTTCTTAGACCTCTCGCACAGACAAATATTCCCAGATTTACCGGATCTTACTGCCTATTTGCAATACCCTCTCACAAATACCCAGCCTCGTGGATAAGCCTGCGCTAGCGGTCCTATATTGAGGATGACTTTGGTTCAGTAGATAATTGCGTGCGCGAGATTCTGTGCGATTTCTTCCAGCATGGTTTCGATGGTTCTGGGGCCGACAACTTCTTTGACGCGGGAAGCTGTATCGATGGCCGTCTTACCAGTGCTTGGAATTGGTGTGCGCAACTCGAAAAGAAGAGGTATTTCCCTGTGTTTTTGCTCACAGGTATGTTCATCGTCAAACTTGATGAACGTTGATAACTGACTGCCCACCCAGGATTCGTCGGATTCGACGGTGATTGGTAGGGGTCGGATATATACTACTCCATCGACACATAGTTTGATTGTCATTTGTTTTTGGTTCACGCCTGATGATCCCCTACGTCTTGTATGACTGCGCAGCCCGGTAAACGCCTCACGAGTGCTCAAAAGTATTTTGATTCCCTTACCACACCTGACCTGTGAGTATTATTACAGTGCAAATCTCGATGGTTCATACAAAATAAAATACATGTGACCAAATCTTCTGCATGATCCGGCCATTTCACCATTGAAAGAAAACTAACTTTCAAGCCTCTCACGATTGTCCCATGATCAATCATCAAGTGGCCATAAACTCCACCCGCCTCAGAGTTGGCCAACCAGACGCTTCGACAGAAGGGTAGTCGTCGACTTGAGTGGCACTGGGCAATGATAAATGAAGTTCCTCTAAGTGCTCGAAACTCGGCATCAAAGGGAATAGCGCATCCATTATATCATGCGCCACTCCGTCGTGGTTATGGAGAACTGGTGAGCGGCTAATCGTGAGAGATAGCGACTGCAGTGATTTGCCGTATTTGTTCACGATGGTAGAGAATAGACGACTGCAGTCTGCAATTCGTGCGGGCCCCCGACTGTGCCTGACAGTCAACGAGCGGAGACATGCACTGGAAACGTTCGTGATGAACGCTTCCGCAAGCATGGGTGTGCCATGTATCTCCAGCCTCTCCAGATGTGGGAAGAGGGCGTATGAGGCGTCCCATACGCAACTAGTAGGTGGGAGCTCTATCTTGAGCTCGATCACGGGTGATTGAGAAAGCATACAACATAATGATTTGAGAACGTTGGAGCTGATGAATGCGGATATCTCGACGCTTCGCAAGTGTTTGAAATGCAGTGGGTATGTGTCCAAGCGGTCGCTGTTATAGCTGTAGTCTTCGACGTGCAGATGTTTCAGGAAGGGTGCATCACGCGCCGCGTGCGCAAGAGAAGACTGGATACACGAATCTTTACAATTGATGTAAGCTGGGCCCGAAATTTCTAGTGTGTGCAGTGTTTCAGGAAATAACCGGATCCCAGGTTGTATGGTTTCCTGAAGCTGTATCGACATGGACCGTAGGAAGGGGAAGACGTTGCAGTCTGATCGAATAGTGGCTACACCTGCAAGGAAATGGGAGGCGCCGCTGTACAGAATCCGCACGCGCCTAGCATAGGCGTCAAAAGCCTTCCACTCGGTAATTGGGGGGCATTGAAAGCCTGCGATACTCTCTGCGCTGAATTGGTATCCGACCTGTAGAACGCGTCAATATTGTACGGGGTCAAACCTGCTCAAGACTCAAGAGTAGCACCCACCCAAAGTGTCAAAACGCTTGGGGGTAAAAGGGGGATGAAGGGAGAGAAAAGGCTCATCCGCCTCCAAAGGACATCCAAAGCTGGGTCTGAGAATGCTTTGCAACAACGGGCAAGATGTGAAAGAGACTTCCGGTCATCCTCTAGCTGTGATGAGATTTCTGAGAGAATCTCGGAAATGTAGAGAGCGTGACAACTTGAGGCCATGGTGAACTCTTATTGCCAGGAGGAGGAGTTGGGGTTGGCGAGAAGTGGGGATGCATCCTAGAAATAACTGTCGATCTGAGCTACAAGACCAGGTGTTCTTTGATACTCGTACTCTCTCATGGGTGCGAGTGTTTCCTCTTGGTCGAGTGTCATCCTCGCCCATTAGTACTAGTCCATCGATTCCTGTGAAGATAATCAATGGAAGGGGAAATCATGCTTCACAAAAAGACCAAGAGCTTGTCACTCTAGATCCAGTAACTCGTGGGTCTTTGCGGAGATCTTATCTAGTATGGAAAATAGTCAGCAGGACATGCACGGTCAGTGTTATCGTCTCATAATAGGTTGCCTTGCACTTCTCCCGGACACAACGTTCTCAGTGCTCATCAGCACTCCCACACCGTAGCACAGTCTTCCCATGTTCCACATTCGCATTGACAGAAACCTAATACCTGATCAACATGGCATACATACTTCTTAAATATATAGCAGGCGCTCCATCAGACCAGTTCTTCCACATGAAACATTATGTCGCTTTCACGTCGAGATGTTTGAGAGATGGCCATATAGGAGGCTCAAATGTGAGCTCAGGCTCTTGTAGATGAATATAGCGATTGTGTGGCAACGAGAGGTGGAGAGTCTCTAGTCGATTAAGACTTGGTGCGAGCGTGCGAAGAGCATCGAGAACTGCTTGGGAAAGATCGTACGGGTAGTTCGGCGTGGGTAACTGACTGAGTGCCAGCGAAAGCGTTTGAAGAGTATTTCCATATTTCTCCGCAACGAGTGAAAGGAGGCGGCGGCAATCCGCAGCACTCGCGGGTCCTCTTGTATGGTGGATACTAAGTTCGTGAATACCCTTGCTGGCAAGATGGAATATGAAATTCTCCGCAGAAACCGGATTGCCACAAATTCGCAGCGATCTCAGGGAAGGAAAGACAGGGGATGGGATGCTCCAATCCTTATCTGGGAGTGCCGGAAGTTCGAGTTTGAGCTGTGTCACAGGTGCTTCAGAAAGGATGTGACAAAGAGACTTCAGGAGGTTGTAGTCGAAAAATGCAGATATTTCGACAGCTCGGAGATGAGCAAAGTGGAGAGGTGGCAGTGACGATTGGACGACCGAATAGGCGAAATCTTCGACGTGGAGGTATTCTAGTAATGGTGCATCACGAGCCACTTGCGCGATGGCAATTTGGACTCGGTCATCTTTGCAGTGCACATATGCAGGTCCGGACATCTTCAGAGACCGTAGCGAGTCCGAGAAGAGGTGCCCTTGCATATCAAGGGGCTCAACCAGTTGAAGAGACAGAGATCGTAGCAAAGGGAATAAAGTGGTTTCGGAGCGTATGCGGGTCACTATTAGGTGAAAATGTGACCCAGAATATAGCTTGCGCACCCTGCGGGCGTAACTGTCAAATATCCTCCATTCTTCTTCAGGTGGGCACTGGAATTTGACAAGGGTCACTTCGTCGAGCTGACAATGGTCCTAAGTATATATTGTTGAGCATGACATGATTGACACAAGGATTACCATATGCTCACCCACAAGAACTTCACGCTCGGCGGCAGGAGGAGAATGAACGGCGAAAACGACCGCACCTGAGACCACAGGACATCGAGAGGGGGTCCCAAAAATGCACGACAGCAACGAGCAAGACGCGCTAGCGCTTTCCTGTCATCCTCAAGTTGGTGTGAGATGGCGAGCAAGATCTCGGATATGTAGAGCGCATGAGGAGAAGGCTGAGCCTGGACGACCATGAATAACGAGATACTTGACTCGAGACTGAGAATAACTTAGCCATCTTGGCGAGAACACGTCCACTCTTATGACACCAGCGTCGAAAATGCAATGTCACCGAGGTGCAGAGTCCCACTGGAATCTGGATAAGGTGGGAGAAGAGGGTGGTAAAGCGGCCCTCGGACTGACGGGTCTCCTTACGCGACGCTGACAAGGCTAGTGCGGTGCGGTGGGGGCCTTGTTTGACGTTCATTCCCATCACAATATTGACCACAAGGCGGGTGCAAGTGACGAGACCATGTAGTAGTAAGCGGCGCTAATTCCAAGCTGTATTACGGCACTGATAAACAGGTTCGTCAACTTCTGCCTCGTGCATGAACAAAACCACCGTATGATGACTGCATGCTTACATCGGGGAAGTGAGCAGCTTGACACTGGCAGCCTGATGCAGGATGACAAGTAATCAAGAAACGAGTCTATGTTTAACGTGGCACTCCACGACCACGTAGTAGACTCTGGTCACCAGTCTACACTCGACGGTGTCCACTACGTTTGATCCTGGTCAAATCATAAAGTGCCATGTCATTATATTTATTCCTACTAAAAGCAAGTAACGACAGCAGCTGCATCAGACTCACAACCAAGTCTCTCCAACATGTCACTCCTCAAAATACCTCTAATTCTCTCATCAGCTATCGCACTCCAGGTAGCAGTCACACCTCCTCATACCGCATCCACCGATGAATTGTTTCGTCCGAGTACCATCGGATTATATTTTACAAAAGCGAAATACGCCTCGCAAACAATATACGTTCGTCTGAATTTGTGTATCATCAGGCAAGTCTCACTCAACAAGGTTATCCAGGGGCTGTACTGGGCAGGGGCATTGGCCGAAATAGCTGCTATTATAGCCAACCGCGTCGATTCTTCAAAAGTACCACCAGTTTTGCGGGCGGCATCTGAGGCTCTCAAAACTTTCACAGACGCCCCTATTTCTCCCTCATTTCTTGTGGGTAGCGGCCTCGTGATTAGTGGTGGTTGCATCCGCTGGTTGTGCTACCGAGTCCTTGGTCGCCATTTCACGTTTCTGCTTAGCGTGCGCAAAGATCATAAGCTCATCACCACCGGACCCTACGCTATCGTTCGCCACCCTTCTTACTCAGGGATGATGATGATATGCATCGGACTCATCATTCTGCATGGCTCCCCTAACTCATGGTTAAGGGCCTCTGGTGTATCGCGGATTCCTGGCGTGTTACCGTCTATCCTCGCTGGGGCCGTCGCATGTGCAGCATTGATTGCAGCGTTGTTAAGAAGAATGAAGGGAGAAGATGCAATGATGCATTCCGCCTTCAAAGGAGAATGGGAAGCATGGGCGAGAAAAGTGAAGTATCTGATAATACCTGGCGTGTATTGAAAGCTGCGCGTTTTCGAGTGTTGTTGGCCATCTGTTACACCAAGCATTATTATTTTGGGCACTCTCGCATCTAAACCTCAACGAGAGGTCTTGAATGCAATCCTAGGTGTGTTAGAGTCTAAGTTTCGGTATATTCTTGGTGCTTGTTTTTTAATCGGTAAATTTGTGTGGTGTACTAATAAGTAGCTTGATACAGATACAGATGGTTTGGAACCTATAGTCATCATCAGAAGTTGTGTTCCCAAGTAACTTCGCCTACGCTGCCTAATTTTTTTCATGACATGGCGTGACAAGCAAGTTGCAGAGATTCAGAAATCCCAGCTGGAAAAATCGGAACACGAAGGTCTCTGCGAAGCACGCTGGCCTGGGCTACGCACTTCTCTCATGAACCAGCTGCAACTGAAGGTTAGCACAGACCAACGACTCAGAATGCTATGTAGTAATTAATAAAGAAGGAACGACTGTCTTCCTTCTATTTAGTCTGCCTAGGGGAAACGGGAGATCAGCCAGCTTCATATGAATATTTATATCTATCATTGAGCCTGTTGCCCCTCGCCCTCAATCTGCATACCCATGACTCACCCACCACTGCGGGGCATGCCCGATCAGATTCGTCATGAAGTCCACCTTTTCCTGCGTTGCACGCGATTCAAAGCCGCGCTCTTGATCCGAACACAAGGCCAACATTTGAACGATTTCCAGATCCTCGGGGTCGTCTTCGTCATCGAGTTTATACATAACCTGAGCAGCAACTCGCACGAAGTCACCCTTGGGATTGAAACAAGTTTTCATGCTAGATTGTAGATGCCCGCCAAATGCCGAATGAGCTCGTATGCTCGCGTCATGGCAGTTCCCTCGCAATCATTGGCATTTCAAGTAGGCAACACTTCTGGGCAATGTTGCTCCGCAAAATCGATAAGCCAATCAGAAGAAACTGCATACCTGTAGTATTGGAGATGAGGCAGACCTGTGTACGGGTTCATTTGCCGCCTTTTCAGACGTACAAGTTGAATCTCACGGAATGTCTGTTGTGGGGTCATAATCTTAAAGCCATTAGAAAGAACATAAATCATGGGAGAAGGGATCTAACCTTTTCTTTCAGAAAGGTGATCCTACTGGGAGATGCATATATGTGTTATAGTTTTACCCATTCGTCAAAGCCACATGGTAGCAACTCTTCCGAAAGAAAGCGGGTGGGGAAGATAACACCGTACCGTCACCCTATACCACTCTCATCCTCCACAACAAATCAACACCCCGTGGACTCAGTTGCAGAGGATATAGTGAAAGCGAGCCAGACAACAATACTCAATCTTGTGGACACTCCCGGACAGCACCTCGCTCTAACAATCAGAAAGTAACAACGTTATGAAGAGTGACAGACCTTCGCCAATGATTACTAGTGGGGTTGGATAGACACCATAATGAAGATTTCACGGCAAATATTTTGCGGGTGGTTATATTTTCTCCGCCAGCCCCATAAGTAACATTGCGTTCAGCTCTTAAACCTGGAATTTCCAGAAGTCTGGACTCTGGAAGTTGCACATGTAACTGCAAAGTGTAAGTGTTGTCTAGTCATTCAAATTTCAGAGATGTTTGATCAGAATGATTAATGAGCGAATAGTGATGAGAGAGAACGAAAGTTCAATGCGAGCGATATACATGTAACCGGCGAGGTCACCACGCTGGCCAAGGTGGCACCCGTGGATATCTCATATGTACTTGTGAGCGAGAGTGTTGTTGTAGCGCTTGCATAGGAAACATTTTAATTTAGTATGCCGGAGTGTGCCGGTAGGCCTAACCTTCCGAATATACTGACATCAGGAGATTGACCAGGGTATGACAAAGCTTTAGCTAGCTTTATTTAATACATAATATTGAAAATATATATCACAATTGCAGATCACATGATAAAGGAATAGATGGGTAGACTACGTTGGTGGGATCTCCAAAAGCTGTGATATCGGCAGACCTTTGGTAGCGAGTTGTGATCTACTAGCACAATGCTGTATTTTGTCAAATGTATCTACTCCTACATGTGCAGCTTCCAATGGCAGAATCTATAATGATTAGCAGTGTGCTAAGGTGTGACACCAAGCTGTCGTGACATAACAAATATATCTAGCCATATATCAATGGCAAAGGACTAGATGGGTAGACTAAGTTGGTGGGATCTACCAAAGCTATAATTTTGGCAGGCATATAGTAGCACATTGTGATCTACTAGCACACTGTTATTTTGTTGTCAAATATAGCTACCTTTACATAGGTGTCTTCTGGTGGCAGAATCCACCATTACCGACAATGTTCCAAGGTACGGCACAGGGTTATTGTGCCATAGCAGGCTGATCATTATTGAACAATTGTGCCTAGCTTTACATAGACAGGTTCTGACGGTAGAATTAACCATCACTGACAGTGTTCCATGGTATGACACAGGGTTATCTTACCACAGCAAGTTACTGGTGTGTTGGCAAACTTACATACTCTTACATTGATGTTTCCGATGATAAAATCTACCATTACTGACAATTTGCCGGGGCGCAGCATTGAGCTATCTTGGAATAGCACATTGTTGAGCTTCTGCTGACCACACCTACCCTTACATGTACAGCTTCGGATGGCAGAATCTATAATCACTGACAGTGTGACATTGAGTTATCACACCTTGACAAGTCGTTGGTATGTTCTCAGACTTACATGTACTTACATTGGCTGCTTCTGATGGCGGAATCAACCACCACCGACAACAAGTCAAGATGTGATATTGACTTATCTTGCTACAGCAAGTTTTTAATACATTGCGAACATTAGCTACCCTTACATTAATTGATGATGATGGCAGAATCAACTACCAATGATAGAGATTTTGACAAATTGGGTTGCACATACATAGCCTTGCACAGAGGGATTCTCATCAGATACAATGGATGGAGCAAAACTCGTCAATTGCAACAGGCCTTACAGAACAGCATCAATATTGTAAGCTAATGAACTAAGTATTGCCAGCAGTAGCTAGTTCTCGAAGTGCAGCGCGTTTCTCCCGAATTTTCGATAGTGCACTGTTTTTGCTTGCACATCGCTGCGAAGAGGAAGAGTTAGGAAAAATACGACTGTGAAAGATATTAACTTGAGGAGTTAGAGATTTAAATGGATCACAAACCGAGTCCACCACGTCATCAAGTCTACTACTTCCTGATTTTCGTCAGGATCTTCTAACAGATCGAGAATGCTATGATAGAAGTTCTCGGAATCCGTGACCATGTCGGTACATGAAAATACAGACGAGGAGCTTAATGAAAAGCGAACCTGAAAAAATAATTAGTACGAGGCTACCATCATTAAATGGCCAACTTACCTGAGTGGCAATATAGGCCGGGAACCCTTTAGTAACAGACTTCATACCATGGAGGTATGCGTTGCCAGAGCGCATAGCTTTTGGGTCCTTGTCTATGGAGCTTGGAGATGTAAAAACATGTTTGAAGCCCTACGAGGAATTTGGAGTAAATGAGAACTTTGTCGCCAACAGTGAACTTACAAATATGAGTATCTCACTCCTCAGTAAGCCCTTCCATGGATCATCTGGATCGTAGATATACCCAGCATATAGGAACACAGGCCACTGGTCCCCGCGAACTGCGGTTTCACTGCTTTTGAGACCCTGCTTGATTCTGGCAAGTAGTGTTATTGGCAGTAGGTGATTGGATAGTGGAAATACTTACTCTGCATTCGACCAGTCGAGACCTGCAGGGCAGAGCAATGCGCCGGTCGCTTCATGATTGAATCCACGGTCAGACTTGATGTTTCGGGAGAGTGGTGGTATAACTGCCTGTCCTCTAGGCACAAGCCATTCGAGGACAGCAGATTTCAGGGTCTTAGTATCGTCGCCTCGCGCACCCAAGGCTCCTTTACTCATCTGCCAGAAGGTGATTTATGATAACATTAAGATATTATAAACCTACCAATTCTCCCACATGAATGATATCCTCCTCCTCGCCAGTCGTCGAACGATCTAGAAGACCAGGGTAGGAATCTAGTAGTTCCATGAATACCCTGTGTTCCCGACGAACACTTGTCATTGGAAGGTAAGGCGCTGCTGGCATTTAATTGGTACAATTGTACTCACTCCGCTGGATAATCTTCGATTGGAGAGTCTTGTAATTCTTCGAGTCGGAGTATGCCTGCGGTCAGAAGGGCAGGATAGTTGCATAGTGCAAACACAGTGCGACCAAAATGTCGACCGTGAAGCACAATGGGATTCGAAGAAGTCCTGTAAGACAAGTGAGGAAGGCAGGTTACACCAAGTCATAGACAACCTACGCCTTTTTACGCGGGCCTGAATGAAGCGCTGAACCACCACGTTTGCGCGAAGGATCAACAGATGTATCGTTTTCGTCACCACTCATACTAAGTCGAGGAATTGGGCAGCTGAAATACCAGTAGTAAGTGAGACACTTTATATTGCGAATAAAAAGCAAGTAGCGGGAATTTACCTTCCGTCAACCATGGATAGCGTGACGGCATCCAAACACGCGATCCGACTGCTATTCACTGTAGAAGTAAAAAAAACCCGCTATCCTAGTACAATCGGATAGCGAATGCGAGCACTGCCTCAAATGACAGCATCGCACATTGATACAAAAGTTGGACTGGCACTGCACTGTTGCAGTAATTATCAGCAGCATGATCGGCCCACCGGTTGAACCTCGGACACCCAGCTCACCCTCTCGAAAGCATTTACAACAATGCTTCCACGTCGAAGATGATGTCACGCTCAGGTGAGCTCTTCCAAATGGCATGCGATACAAAAATCCTGAACAGGTCAACCTTACAGCGTTCAAATTTCCTCAGTGGGTGCGCTGAAGGGCTCTAATAATATAAATGACCTACAAATTGGCATTGATTACAAGTGAGTAATGAGCTATAGTTCCACTCAAAATAAGACTTACCCGTGCAGGCAATTCCGTCAAAACACTTGTTTGGTCCATAGAGGAACACAGACTACAAGCTCCAACGAACCATGCATAGGTGAAGAATCGGAGCTGCATCTCATTAAGGAACAGCTAAGGAACGCGGAAAATGATATTGCTTACCTGTCAGGTAGGGTGAAGTTGTACAGGGATAGATGGTTGGAAGATTACTACCGTGCCAACAACCTCGAGCGCCATATGCCCTCTGGGATCCACGTGCCAGACCTTCCCCAAATTCCAGAGGGCGCCTCTTCTCCCAGCCTTCTATCCCGACTTCTTGGTCTGGGATGGTGAATGCTTAGATCGGGGAGAGCATAGCTGGCGGAGAGTGTCTTTGAGTCTGTGGGTATCATTGTCATTTTAATGATGTATGAAGTGAGATTAGGGGAATCATACCTGTCTTTGGTCATCGACCTGAGTGTCATTGCACTCGTTCAGTCACATCAGCAAACACCCTCTGCTGGTCGGATCAATGTGCGTAGTCCTGTAGCTGCTATCGCTGGTTAAACATGACATGTACATGTTTGTCATGCACCTAACTTACCTGCAGCAGGCGCATGGGAATCATGCGAATTGACTCCAAGGCTTCGTTCCGTATATTCTAACATTAATCTTGTTATTCAGATGCTAACGATCTTGAACGCTTTGAACACTTACGAGGAGTGCATAGTAATCATGACCTAGGCAATTCTATAGTTTTTATGACTAAGTAGTAACTTTAAGTATTGACTGCTAAGTATTGACTGCTAAGTATTGACTGCCATGGAGTACCCCGAACGTGTTAACTTAGGTACTATCGTACAATAACATATACACTGGTGGGGGGAAGATGATGGTCGGAAAAGCATCTGGTAGCTGAAATGATGCGCATTTATAGTGAATGACTAATATTCAAACTCAGACAGAACTCAGCTCACTAATCGGCTATTCCCTGGCTGAGTCTGAATTAAATAGTCACTCAGTATATCAACCCATGTCCTTCCACATGGAGACTCTTTTTTGACTTCCATCATTATTTCGATAATTAATTACTTTAACGATCTTGTCAGAGGTGTATACTATGATGATGTTACCATATAATTAAGGTTTATGTGACTATGTAGAGTAGTACATGTGATTGTGCCACATTGAATTGTGGCTGTCATTGCATGTCTGCATATTAAAGTGGGTGGGCAGGACTTATACTTATATATATTTATTCACCCGCCCACAATAATGCGAGTGTGGACAGGACTTTGCAAATCATTTTCCCAGCATCGGTCCACAATGTTTACAAAAGAACGCTTGTGGGTCCACTGGCTGCAGTCACGGTGTCGAAGAGTCCACACCGTATAAGGTAAGCGCTTCCAAATTAGTCATTCACTATAAATACTGATCATCTGCACTTACAGGTCTTCTTTCTACTTCATCTCATTCAATCTTTACCTAGTAAAACGTAGAATAGACTTGTCAATAGAGTATGTTATGTGTTGATTTCCTTATGTCAAGTTGATGATATAGACCGCAGGCAAAATAATCATGTCCAAGTGCGCTGCACCAGGTGACGGCGAACCCGAACCCACCCCGAAGCGCATGCGAGTCAGACGTCATGAAGGTATGTCATGATAGTATACCGTCGTTCTCGTCACTTAGTATGAGTATCACAGGCAATTCTCATCTGGGGTCATCGCCGCTGGCGGATCGAGGCGCATGGCGTATTCTAGAACGATTCCTCGAAACTGAGATGACTTTCGCTCAGATGGAAGAGAATCTATCATCTCTCCTCGGCGATCGATACTCTGCGGTGTAGGGAGCATTCCTATGCTGGGCTCGTATCCGTCTATTTTCTAATGTATCATACATCTATCCGACTCTCATCCGCCCCATCCGAGTCCCATCCGACCCTCATCCAACCCATCCGATGCACATCCGCTTTTCGGATGACCTGCGGATACCTTCGGATCTCTTCCTATAGCTCGCGCATCCGCCGCATCCGTCCTGTCCACATCCATTCGACCTCATTGGTACGTAGTTACACTCATTTTCCTGTTACTGACTGAACACAGACATATCCTCTCACACTCCACTGTTTTTCGGTTTTCTTATGGCACAGTCTAGACTCGCTGTCTGTACAAGAAAATACTCTACCCTATAACTGTAGAGAGTTTCGGAAAACTTACCATGTTACCTCTCCCGCTTTTCCTTCTCCTTACCAGTATATCGTTGTGACCTATACCCACTATCAATCTAACATTTTATGACTTTCCTTCGAGTTTGAATTGCATCCTATGTGCATCCGCAGGTCCAGTCCACCATCCGACGCATCCGACGCATCCGACGAATCCGTACGTTCATCCGCTTCATCCGCTTTTCATCCGCTTTTGCGGATCTTCATCCTATCGGGTCGTTATAGACAGAGACTACTTCCCAGTAGCAATCCCCTATAGGGTCGAACGTGCTTGTCACTCAAGTGAGGCAGCAGGTAGCAAAGACCCAACTTTGGAGTAGTTTGTACTATCCTTCTACTCTGTTTGTTGTACCCACAGCAGATGACTGGAAGGATGCCAAAACTACGCTATTCTCTGGCGACGGCGATGATACAGTTTCTTTGGCAAATCTCAATGCCCTGAGGAAGAGGTACATACCCTGTCAACCCCGCGCTGTAAGTAGAACATTCACATTCTACTAAATGTACACTAAATAAATATAGCCGAAGAATTGATACATTGATGACGAAGCGGATGAGGATGAGGATGAGGATGAGGATGAGGATGAGAGTGAGAATGGTGACAGCAACAAGGAGCAGGAATCGAGTGGCTCTTCTGCGCTTTCGGCCAACATTACAGTCATTCCAGGACCGTCGGCCAAAGATACATTGTCCAAGAAGATTGATCAGATCTACAACAATGCAACCAACATCTCCTTCTCTTCAAGAAGACGCGTTTCTGACAGAGCTGTTTGCTCCCCTCTCATGCCTGAGAGCAGAATGTATCTGCTGCGTGTTTACAGTATGTCTCTATGTTTTTCATCGCGTAGTATACTACTCATTACTTCATAGGAACTGCCACAGTCTATATCTCTGAACATCTTCAGAGCAAAGGATTTTCCGTGACCGTGTCGCCTTGGCTACCCGGGCAGCTCTACGTGGTCTCAGATAGCCCCAGAACCATCGCATCATCCCTTCCGGCCTCACATAGTCTCTCCGTGAAAGACTATCATCATATCTCAGACGATGAGTGTGATGTGTTGGAACGTTCCAGCTTCAAACTGCCCAACCCCTCATGGGTAAGGATCAAAAATGGCAAGTACAAGGGCGCCATAGCCTATGTCTGTGACCCCCACCAATTGGATCTCTTTGTTATGGTCTTGGTTGGTGTTCGGGACTTCCCCTATCCAATGCCCTCAGGGTCTGAAGCTCTGCTCGACCGATCTCCCCTTCCGAAAGACCAGGCAGTAACTGACATCATTTGCGATGGAGAAGTTATAGGATGCTCATACAAAGGGCAGTGGTACTGCAGGGGACTCGCTCAGAAAAAATTTCACCGCTATCAACTAGAACTGGTCGCCTGCCCCCACGCCGACGATATTAGACTGCATCTGCAATCTGGGTTTGACACACCCTTCGTCAAGAAATCCATTAAAAAGTTCGCCATGCAGTTCCTGCGCGTAGGAGATGCGGCCAGGATTGTCACAGGAGCAGTGAAATCAGAGATTGGCACGGTGGTGTTGATAGACCATGCGTTTGATGGTTCTGTGCGCTTACAGTTCACCTTCGACGGACATCGGACGGAAGCGGGAGCTCAATTTGAGGACGTGGAGCACGTCTTTTGGGTCGGTGACTCGGTTCGAGTCATAGCAGGTTCATACTTAGGTTTAGAAGGCCAAATCATCCAAATGGATGAGGACCTGTTTCTCATTTGCCAAGGGGTCTCCATGGAAGAGGTAAGTGTTTGGCGCGAATTTAAAAAATTACATGACTTTCTGATGCTCAGTGCACAGGTGCAAGTTTCTAAATACTATTTAGACCGCCGTGAGTTGGATTGCACGCTACAATCACAATTACCATCGCATCAACATTTCACGCCTCCCCCGGACTCCAAATCTATAGAAATCGGGGACTATATCGAAGTTCTTGTGGGAGAGCACATGGGGAAGCAGGGGCGTCGTGACCTGGTTTCCTATTGGGGCAATCCAGCTGTGGTTCAAGGACGAGTCTCCTCAGATCTTCATTGCGGATGATATGGGGTACTGTTCAAGATTTCCATGTGTCCAAGTTCCTGTGGCATGTGTTCAGCGGATACGCCTCCCCCAGACAATTCAATTCACGAAGGAAAAAGGTTATGACGTCAAGCCTGGAGACATTGTGAGTGTCGCTCGTGGGCCGGAATATCAGATGAAAGGGATTGTACAGAGCGTCGACTTCACAAAGGCGCGCCTGACACTAATGTCTGAGAATGATAACTCGATTGTAAGTGAGATTCAACTTAAATCGATCATATCTGACATATAACAGATTGACGTTCCGATTGCATTCGTGATGAAAATACTCAATGCTGTCCTTGGAATTTACCAAAGTCATCGCCAAGAAGTGTTCGTGATTGGAGGCGACCGGAAGGGTTTCTGAGCCACGTTATACAGGTTTGGGGAGTGAGACCTGCACTGTTGCTGTGCATGGGCAGGCACAGTACCACACTCAAATGCCAGAATGTTGTCACAAAGTGAGTAGCGCACACATTGTCATGGTCATTTAGTAATCGCTCATGGCTGTTAAGGTACGGAATGAAGTTAAATGGTGTGATGCTAGGAGAATTGGATTTGATATCATTCTGTGATATGCGAAGAAGATCTTACTTGATGTCACAACCACGAAGATGCATCACGCCCCCCTCCTGACCCAGTTCCCTCCAACTCATCTAGTTCTGTCAGCACAGGTCCATCATCATCCAAGTGGACTACCCGGAATATCAGCCAGAGTATTGACATTGTGAATGATCCTTCGTCGAGCGTCGATCTCAGCTCGTCGACATCCGACCCATGGACTGTCGATGCACAGGACATCATCAACGTCAGAGCGGAGAAACTCATAGACAAAGGTGAGTTCCCCACGGAGGTATCACAATACATTTTACTCATTTTATTCCAGGGCCTTTACCTTGGTTCATGAGCAAGGAGTTTTCTTCGCAGTTCCTTACACATCACGCGATGTTCACAGTCTCACCGAGCTTCAAAAACGCCAAGTTCTACAAACACTTTGTATCGACAGCCTGTCCTGATCCATTCTGTGGTGCGAATGGACCCGCACCCGATGATTGTGTTGCAGTATTTTGTACATCCAGCCATGCAGGTGCAGCGCTTGAACACTACCATATCCCCGCCATGTACCTGAGCCCTGCTCCTCCACGCAAAAAAAACCAGCAGTGCCTTATTCTAGATGGGGATTCTCGCGGTCAGATACTTACTATCTCGCAGTGTAGTGTCGGTAAACAGACCACTCAGTTTGTGATTAAGGACACTACCATTACCTTATGTTTTGATCAGATATGTCTCGTGCAACGCGCATAAACACCATTTGATAACCTATGTACCATACTATATATCAATTCAAATGTTCTGGATACCATCAGATCGGGTGGACAGCAGCGTGCTAAAAGATCGATGACAACGCATCCTTAAATTAGTTTCAAGATTTTATGTGAGACGTTCCTTGACGCATTACAGCTTGTGGTCTGAAAGCCCCATCTATTTTGCATGTGGGTACAGAGTGCCCAGTCCCCTGTTACTCTTCCGAACTTTTTCGGTTACCACAAGTTGGGTAACTTTCAGGTCCGAGCAGATTACTCCTTCAAGCCTTGTGAGACCCCGAGAACTACAAGGCTCAACTATTTTATGATCCCTACCTGTTGTTTAGCGCTATGTAGCTTGTCGCACCCATGCCATTGACTCAACCCACCGCGACCGTTGTGATAGTAGCAATCCCTTCGACATCGACTATGCAACATCAATCCCAGCTCAGCGCTCAGTCTTCATATATGCATTCATGTCCTCACAAAGCTAGCCCACTGGTATAGCCGTTCTCGCAGTAGACACGCTTTCCAACGACGCGGAGCTTTTCAGCCTCAGACGTGGGCCCTTTCTGCATCACTATTGGAACACCTTTCGAGCCTATCACATGTATACTCCACTCGCGTTATAAAAATTGCCGTCCTGCTCTACCGCTCCATACTGAGTACTAAACATGCTAAGTTGATCTCAAGTGAAAGGAATATGTAGATGTACTGCTGGAACTGTGGCACTAAAAGACGGCAATGTGCTCGATAAGCCATGACATGTGCACCCGAAGTCCTAGTGTGGGACATGAGTGGCGAGTCGGGTGCATCGAGGGTTATGGTGCTGACTGGTGTTCAGGTACAGGCTCGACGGACGGGGAGGTGAGATGGGGTTCGAACTCGCATACAAAGTTTGTGATAGTAAGTGTGTAGCTCACTTTGACCGATAATGTCTGAGTTGTCTTTGCTTGCAGCTCAAAGTCAGGGCATTTCTGCATCTGCCCTTATGGGATTGCAGATTACTTGCAGCACTGAGGGAGTGCTGAATTCTGTGGCATGCTTTTGGACATGCCTCATTCCACCAGGATCGTGGATTCTGCCGTGAGTCATTGGCCCTGTTTTGATGCATTCCCCTAACGAGCGTTGGGAATTCAGAGGTCAATACTTATATTCGTGAGCCCTTCCTGCTGATGCTAAATAGTACATATTCACAACAGTGAATCTTCCGGACATTTATCAACGCTTGGTATGGGTTTCTCGCCTAGATGTAGTTGTCAGTGCTGATGGCTTGTTCGTAATGGCAAGCCCCAACCTGACATGAGTCCAGATTCATGATGCCTTTCGCCGGCTTCCTCCCAATCCACACGACATCACACCCTACTTCAGTAGCTATCTCGGATCCCATATGGTCTCAGTCTGGCCTGATTTTCGACAACTCTGTGGTTTGGTCAGTACTCCCGCGACCAGTTATCTGACTTGTCCATTGTCACACGACTGAGTTGTAGGCTATAGCCCAGTTTGTGGGATTTGTATTAGTTAGCTTTGTTCAAAATCAAAAGGTGCTGCTACTACTCATGGGTCAATGAGTTGTCATGAACGACACGTATCCTCGCATCTCTCACTCGGACAACAACATGATGGGCCATGGCATGGTTGTGATGAACAGACTCTCAGCCTACAAAACAGGTCTCCTTGCTGGAGACTAGTGTGAGTGTATGGGACTGGGATGGGCTGTTGAAAAATGTGATAAGGTACTTCGTGGCGAGGGTGCCTCGAATGCACATTCCACACTGTAGAGCATGAACCACCTCATACCTCCTGTGTGTTGATAAAAAAAATTAACGTATTGTACAGCTCTCATGAGGTGACGGGGGTCATTGAATGGCTGTACACGCAGTTTGAATGGTGATTGCTCGTACCTTGAAGTGACGCAATTGTAGGGAACCGAAATTGTTCGGACGAGTAACAGGGGATGGTAGACTCTGGGTGTAAGCCTGGGTGCGGGTCCAAGGTCCAAGGTTGCAATACAAGTTCTCATACCTCCGTCCTGCCGGCTTTTTTTGTTGTTCTGTGATTACTGTTTGCGGCAATTCAAAGGCGCTATTTATTCAATGAATCTAGCCCTTATGAAGCCCTTTTGAGTGACTTGTGGGATCGGTTCACTATGAACAGAAATATATTTGTATATATTTGGTATACACAAACAACTATGTAAAAAATAAAGAATTGGGTGAATGTTTGTGCTCGCTGTCGAGGACAGCGAGCTCAGGTGTTGTAACCGGGTGGCGTAGATGTGTTGTTGACAGCTGTGTGTACTTAGGCACTGAGCGTAGATGGCTGAATATAGCAATTTGTGTCTAGCGGGTGTTACCGGCAGAGTTTGATTCATAGTCAGTCAATATATAAACCACTCTCCCTTCAACTTCTTCGTTTTTCCTTCCACTTTATCCGTGTCTTCATTACGTAGTCCTACTAATTCGCCCCGTAATGTAGTCCACCTTGTTATGATGCCATTCCTATAGCGAAATAGTTGTAACATAGCTTTATCGTATGACTTAACTTGTATAAGTCATTATGTGGGGTACACACCTCAAATTACCATGCTGCATGCGTCATGGTTATTAAGATGACTTTGGGCAGTCGAGGTTTGAAGCTGCAATGTCTGAATAATAAGCACGTGCATGTGTCAGACACATCAATGCAAAATGACATGGTGAGATGCTGTCTGTGCCTCTATATTAATAGCTAACGTAAAACTTCAGACTGATGAAGATCAACCAGAGATGGTGCGAGTTAGTACACCGCACTCGGAAAAGACATCGATATGTGGGGGTCAGTCTATGGGTGGGAGGCGTACTCCTCTCCTAGGATAATACATAGCCGGTACACAGGCTCTCTCGAAGTATTTATCCATATTCACTACATCAATCAGCCATCCACCATTCTTCATTCGAAATAGGCAACTTACCCAGATAACCGCAAGTACTAGTCGCGCATCCGGCAATATATTCCCCTAGGCACGGCCCTCTAGTTCGAGGAAGTATTGAACTCTCCACATAACTACCGCCCCTAGCGCAAAGACAACATGGGTAGCGAAATGCACGTTGCTTGCGATAAGTCCCAAATCGTGATGGGTGTATTTTGTGCCCCTGTCGGTCAGTTGGCCTGTAGCTTCAGTGAGTATAGGGCTCGTTTCCACAAAATAATTGATTTACCACTGAAACATTGCCAGTTCTCCCGTTTCGCCATGATAATGCAGTACTCCATGATGGCAGATTAAAATCTGGACTAGTAGTTTGACGATCTTGGGGTCAGCCATGGATTCCGTTGATTCGAGCGATGAGCATTCAGAAGATGCAGATGAAGGTGGAGACATTTCACAGCACAGATATCGATCCCTTGAACTTACATCGGGCCTTTATACAGTCTTATAGTCTCTTGGTTCACAGCTGCTGCGCGATCACAACTTTTAGCTACTCAAGTAGCAGGATTAGCAATTTCAGCGACTCGGCTAGCATGACCGCTATTATGGCAGCTACTCAGTTACAATTGTTATGTCACCATCGACTGTGAGTCGGTCACAGACTTACTCCTGTATTTCCCTCATGTCCGGTTCTAGTTACACCTGCGTGTGCAAGCGCACTTTCACAGCGCAGAACTACTTCACCCAACATCAGCGCTCATGCTCGCAAATGAAAAAGTGTCTTTCATCCGCGATGTCCTCTGTCAAGGAACTTCTAACACGTAGGAAAAAGCCGCGCACCTCACACGATGAGGCTGTACCTGCGCTGGTCGTTGAATCCCCTAGCGTATCACTCACCAACCACCTTACCTCCATCGAAGCCAACGCATTGACAGTGTCGCAAGTTACGGTGGTCCCTCTGCTCCTCCCATCGCTCGCCTCTGTAGGAGAGGAAATTGACGAAGCAGATGATACGAGTTTAGCACAGCACCGACCAAGACGGCAAAATCGCCAGTTGCCAAAGCGATTTAGAGATGTGCTTCCTCAGCCTCCACCCACTGTGCCTTTGGAAGTTTGCGAGCGACTGGCGGAATCTGCAGGGTCTCTTGTCGCCTCAGAAGAACGACCTGATTCACCGGTGTGCGCTGTATTTCGCACCCCCCAAAATATTTTCGGGCTGGTACGTCAATACTTCTCCTCCAAGGTGCCATCCCACGATCCAGAGGAGTACGTCACTATCGCAGACCTATCATTTATACCACGCAACCCTCAAGCCGACGAAGAACCGCATGCACATGCCGCTTCGATCAGCAACTCTCAGTATCATCCCTATCCCAATCGTTCGTCCTTCGAGCTCAGTGATTGGTACTGGAATCAGGGTTTGCAAAAGTCGCGAGGGGACTATGCAAAACTGTTGGAAATCTTGGGCGGCAATACCTTCAGTGCTACCGACGTCACTTCCACTAGTTGGAAGAAAATCAATGTCCAACTAGGAACCAACAAGTACGACGAGGGTGATGGTGAAGAGTGGGAGGACGAAGACACAGGATGGAAGAGAACAGCGGTTGCCATCGACGTGCCATTTTCGGGCACCACTGATATACCAGGCCCATGGCGCTATGAAACCGCACATTTATACCATCGCTCCCTTGTGAATGTTTTGCGGGAAAAGCTTGCCAACCCCCGAGACGACAAGTTATTTCATTATGAGCCGTACCAACTGCGCTGGGCTCCTTCCCATCTAGATGATGAAGTCTCCATCTACGGTGTAGGGAGCATTCCTACGCTGGGCTCGTATCCGTCTATTTTCTAATGTATCATACATCTATCCGACTCTCATCCGCCCCATCCGAGTCCCATCCGACCCTCATCCGACCCATCCGATGCACATCCGCTTTTCGGATGACCTGCGGATACCTTCGTATCTCTTCCTATAGCTCGCGCATCCGCCACATCCGTCCTGTCCACATCCATTCGACCTCATTGGTACGTAGTTACACTCATTTTCCTGTTACTGACTGAACACAGACATATCCTCTCACACTCCACTGTTTTTCGGTTTTCTTATGGCACAGTCTAGACTCGCTGTCTGTACAAGAAAATACTCTACCCTATAACTGTAGAGAGTTTCGGAAAACTTACCATGTTACCTCTCCCGCTTTTCCTTCTCCTTACCAGTATATTGTTGTGACCTATACCCACTATCAATCTATCATTTGATGACTTTCCTTCGAGTTTGAATCACATCCTACGTGCATCCGCAGGTCCAGTCCACCATCCAACGCATCCAACGCATCCGACGAATCCGTACGTTCATCCGCTTCATCCGCTTTTCATCCGCTTTTGTGGATCTTCATCCTATCGGGTCGTTATAGACAGAGACTACTTCCCAGTAGCAATCCCCTATAGGGTCGAACGTGCTTGTCACTCAAGTGAGGCAGCAGGTAGCAAAGACCCAACTTTGGAGTAGTTTGTACTATCCCTCTACTCTGTTTGTTGTACCCACAACGGGGACCTGTATACATCCATGGCCTTCCACGAAGCCCACAGCAACTTGCAAGCATCACCGGGTGAACCTGAATGTGATTTACCCCAAGTGATAGCTGGTCTTATGTTTTGGTCTGACGCTACGCAACTTACTTCCTTCAGCAATGCCAAACTATGGCCCACCTACATGTACTTTGGCAATGAGTCCAAGTATCGCGCTGCAAGCCCTCATGCAATTTGAGCAATCACATTGCTTACTTTGAATCAGTACGTCCTCCTGATGTTTGCTGTGCGGTATACTTAACATCATGCTACCAGCTCCCCGATTCATTCAGAGACTTTACAGGCGGCGGTAAGGCGGGAACGGCGATTGCACAACCCATTGCCATAGAGAGTACTTTCACGCGCAATGGAAGATCTTGTTAGACGACGAGTTCCTGGAGGCATACGAGCATGGGATTATCATTCGTTGCTGCGACGGTATTCAGCGAAGATTCTATCCTAGGATCTTCACTTATTCAGCAGATTATCCTGAGAAGTACGTAAACGCATTTTGCATGTTGAATTAAACTGATTCTTCTGTGACCAGAGTACTTATAGCAACAGTTCGAAATCTAGGAGGTTGCCCGTGTCCTCATTGCCTTATACCTAAGGAACAGATCCAAAATTTGGGAATGTCTCGCAATAGAACACAACGCGTATCTCTGGGACGCGATGATGAGAGAAGAAGATTGGTTGTGAGTTGACGCGCGCTCGTTAATTTATGAGCAGAATTATGCGGTTGGTAGTGCAGCGGTCGAACGCATTCTCAGACCGCCTCGGTCGGATGGGTTTCAATATCTTCCATGCGCTTGTGGTGGATCTGCTCCACGAGTTTGAGATTGGCGTCTGGAAGATGCTCTTTGTGCACCTGTTACACATCATCTCGGCACATGACAAGGGCCTTCTACATATATTGGACCAGAGGTATGGTCCACCATCCCGTGTTGCTCGTCTCATGTTGACCTCCACCAGATATAGGCAAACTCCGACATTTGGCTCAGCTACCATCCGCAAGTTCTCTGCGAACGCTTCCGAGATGAAACGAATGGCGGCTCGAAATTTTGAAGACCTCCTCCAGGTATGACTTTATCACCGATGCAGGTGGATACGGTTTGATGATAAATACAGTGCTCGATTCCTGTCTTCGACCGTCTTCTTCCAGAACCACACAATAGGACTGTTCTTCAATTGTTATTTACGATGGCCCATTGGCACGGACTGGCCAAGCTCCATATGCATTCGGATTTAACATTGGAAATCATGGACCAAGTGACTACAGCGGTCGGCAAACAGTTTCATCATTTCAAAGCTACTGTTTGCTCCGCCTACACTACCAACGAACTTCCTCAGGAGGTTGATGCTTGTACCAAACGCCATGCAAAGCAGGCGGCCAAGCAACAGGGAGGGCCGAAAAGGGAAGCAAAAAACGCCCCCTGTAAAGCCAGAATCAGAAAATTTGAGTAAGAATATGCAGCGGCATAAGGTATTCAATTTTCAGACGTATAAGTTTCATGCGTTGGGAGACTACGTGTCTACAATTCGCTGATACGGCACGTCTGATTTGTACAGCACCGAACCGGTTAGTCCCATGACATTGGAACTACGGACTTTACTCATGGACTTTATCCAGGGTGAACTTGAACATTGTTGTCCCAAGGCCAGATACCGCTGCACTGATCAGAAAACTTTTGTAAAACAACTTACTCGGATTGAACGTCGCCAGGCTCGCATTTGTTGTATCGGGGACAGAATTGTTCCTTGCCCTCACCTCAAAATCACAGAGATAGCACGAAGCCCACATGCCCACCACCACATTGGCCTCACGCAGAAGCACCCCGTGCACAGGATCGTTATTGCGTGATCATAAAGGTGATCCAGCAATTGCAGTAAGTGCAATCATGGTTTTCCAGTGACTTTCTAACACGCCCTTGTAGAATTTTGTTCCGAAACTGAAGGATCACATATTGCGCCGATTCAACCAATCCAGAGATCTTCTGGGAGCTGGAGAAGAGACGGACATCAATTCAGTCATCATTAAGGATGATTGCATGTATCACCACAACATCGCCAGGTTCAACTATACAACATACGACATTCGCAGAGCCCAAGACGTTATCAACCCTAGAACTCCCCATTGCAACATCATGGTTCTACGTGCTGACGACAACCTTGGCCGCCAAGGTGACAGATATACTTACGGAAAGGTGCTTGATATATA
The DNA here is from genome assembly GCA_016584345.1 of Suillus ampliporus. Classification (NCBI taxonomy): domain Eukaryota; kingdom Fungi; phylum Basidiomycota; class Agaricomycetes; order Boletales; family Suillaceae; genus Suillus; species Suillus ampliporus. Next base: position 37,428 of record JABCPV010000055.1, on the reverse strand, counting down.
CCACGTCAATGTAATATTGATAAGCAAAGGTATAGTTGACTATACTCCACTCTGAATGGAGTTTTTATGGGTTCACTGGTACACTCCCATGGATGATCTCTCCGCCTGGGAAACCTCGGCACTAGATCGTGTCAGCTTTCCGCGCATGGCGGATGAATTTTCATTCGACTTTCTCGATCCAGTGGATGTCCTTAGGGGCTGTCATATCATACCTTCATTTGCCGATGGCAGGAAACACCCCAATGGCTCGGGAGTTTCGGCATGTGCGGGCGACAAGGATGATTGGTGTCAATACTATGTTAATCGGTAAGTTAGGGGCACTACTTTATAAATACCACGCTGATGATTTCAGGTTTGTGGACCGGGACATGCTAATGCACTTCCACTTTGGTCTGGGTGTGGGGCATGTATACTCTCACCATCGCCCTACACAGCCTGAGCTTCAGCGAGCAGGCAGCACAGCGTATTTATCGGCCACTCATGATGTTGATGACCCTGGGGAAATAGATCAAGGTGAAGATGGGGATCAGGATGACAGTGATGAGGATGATGATTCCAATGGCGGATCAGTCAGTTCCAGCAATGAATCATTGTTAGGCCAATTTGGTGAGATGTATGATACCAGTGTAGACATCGATTACGAGAACTAGATCAATGGCGCGAATTCAATCAATAGCGCGAATTCAATCAATAGCAAGAATTTTATCGATAGCGCGAACTTGATCATGGGCGTAATTGCACAGCGTGACTGTCACTTATCACCACCCGCATGTTATAGCTAGGATTGTATGGCATTGTGATAGCGGTCAGTCGTTCTAGGCCAAATGCAACACCATACATGTAATAACTCAGTGCTGTCCTGCTTGTTCGGTCAAATTTTGCAAGGTGCGCGGCACTTAAAAGCGCCTATTTTGCTTTGAACCAATACTCTCTTTACTTCAGACAATATGGCATCCCCTACCTTTCACTCGTATTTTTTCTCTGATGACCTGTCAGTCATTCTGCCTGTATCAGTGCGTTCATGTTGTCTTGCCAAATCGATGTCACTTACTCACCTTCTACAGGGCAACCTGATTCACTTACAGAAACCCTTCTGTTTTACAGGATATCTGGCGATTGGGCCCCACCCAATCCTCTACGCGCTCTATGTAAGTATTTGTATTTATTAAGTGCTTTGAGGTGTGTCTCATCGTGGGTCGCAGTGCCCAGCCATGCACCTCGACGCTGTAGGTGGTTCATTTTGTGGGCGGTCATGTCCTGACTTTCTTCTATAGCTCAAGTCACATATCAAAGTTATAGTGTATCTGGTTCTGCGTACTGCGCACGATTCCATATGCGAATCAAGCTTTGAGGTTCCTATCTTTGCGAAGGTTATTTAGTTGGCTCTGGACTGCACCTTGCCTTCCCACTAATCAGTCCTGTAGATCGGGCCCGACGTCGAGCGCATGCAGTTGGACTTACAGGCCGTGTGGTTAAGACCGAGCGACAACAGCGACCTTCATCACGTGTATGCATGGGTAAGCTCTCCTTGCGATCTTAAAGCTATCTCACTTGACAACCATCATAGCCTTTGATCAACCATAACTGCCCGCACCATTATCATTGCTGCAATGTTCCCGTTCGGACACTACCCTGAGCCTCTCCCCCAGTTTGACTCTGATGCCCTCACAGAGTTCTCCGGGCTGTTGGAGTATCACGAATCTTCAGTTGCACCAGAGTCTTCCATGCCCTCTTCACTTGTGCCAGATTCCTACAGGCTTCCCTCCATCACACACAGTTGCGATGATGATCAACCCAACACAACCACCCATGCCGACACAAGTACCCGTGCTGACACAAATAATACCTTGCAAAAATATTCAGATTAAGTATCCGCGATGGAAAGAAGTTCTGGTTCGCATGCGGACTCTCATGAGAGTCGCTGTTTGCTGCGGGGAGTCTGGGAATCCCTTCTTACTCACCCAATTAGGTTGTGCTGCACAGAAAGCTCGTTTCTGCTCTGATCTGTTCAGGTTGAAGCCTTGTTGAAGTCCAAATATGCCACGAGGACCTTGACCGCAGTTAGTAACTCATTGATCTGATACCTTCTGCACGTACTGACTCTTTTCCAGTCGTATCGGTCAAGGATCAGACCGTAGTGACGGAAGAAGAGATGTTGACGATGGTACATTTTCTCCATCATTTCTATGTACTTATCTCACCTAGAATAGACCGGTAAATGGTTGTCGTCATTTTTATCGGACATCAAACGACTAGCGAAACTTGGGATTTTGAGTCCAGCGCCTTTGGGCTTTTCTCTCTTAGACCAGGCCCCCCGGGTCATGAAGGGTGAATGGGCTCTTGCCCTGATGCAACACTTACTGCTTCCGGATTCAAGTCGTTTGCCAATTGCAGTCAGTTTTCCGAGTTAGCTTTGGCTATCAGAGTCTTACTATTTACCATGCAGGACAATGGCTTCGTCTGGTTCCTCGACAGGGAGATCACAAAATCGCTCATTTATCATGCGGTTTTCCCGGCCAGCGTATCGGCCTTTATCCCAACGACCATGGTTGATTTTGCACCGGCTATTTTCAGGGACGCCCCACACCCACCCCCAGCGATGTTAGCATTTGTAGGGGCTTCTGTAAGTTCCTTCTATTCTATGGACTTTCGTTCATTTAAACAATCCTATTTTTAGTGCTATAGTGCCATCCTCCAATGGTTGGTGGAGCTTCTGAAGGCAATGTCAGGTGAGGGGGAATCATCAACCATCAACCTATCGGTATATCCGCCACCCAGTCAAATCTATGCAGAGCTTTTACAAGCTGCTATTCTCCTACTCGTACAGCACGACGACCCAGGATACCCAGTATTCGCGGCCCGCATGATGGCTTTGTGTAACATTCTGTGAGTTTACGTCTAGTTCATTTCTGTATTATTGACTAATAGGAATGCCTTGCACAGTGAAGATGATGTCTGTAGAATTTCGCGTAGATAAGCCTCTCCAAAAAAATTCCTTCCGTAAGCTGTCCACGCATCTCTTTTTAAAATATACAGCCTGCAGGGCCTGTTTTGTTGCGAACTTTGTTGCGATTGCTTGAGAATAAGATTCCATAGCACAGCACCACACCCGTTGTGGGTGAGGAAATATATATGCTAAGGGTAGTCAATATGTTCCTATGGTCCGAGGGTTATACTCGTCCTAAGGGGATTGCTACTGGGCAGCGATCCTCGATAAATGCGAGGAGATGCAAAGACTAGACTCTGTCTAGTGACCCGAGTCGATCCTATTCTTGATAGGACGAGGATTCCGCAAGTGTGTAAGTGCGGACGGGCGCGGGAACAACGCACGAGAAGAAGCGGGTCGTTCGCGGATAGCACGCGGACAAGATAACGAGAAGGAGAACGAACTACGAGCCTATAAGACAAAAACTGGGCGAAGTCGGACCAGGTTTCAATTGGTACTTGCTCCTAGTCAGACGGATGACAGACGGACGACGGACGGACGACGGACGGACGACTCGGGGTTGATCAACAATAGATTCAGAGTATAGGAAACAGCGAGTGGAGTACTAGAGAAGTACTCTCGAAGCGGGAATGATGGGATCGATAACAAAAGGTAAAAATCTACATAGGTAGTCGTTTTGTATATATATAGGATTGGGATCCGACGAACCCTAAGTTAATATGACTGGGTCTGGGTCGTGTGATAAGGGTCCGCTTTGACTACGGAAGCGCGCGTGTGTATAGGGTAAGGGATATCGACATGTTAGTGGTATATTGAGCATAATGGGTACTCACCAGTGAGGACGGACGACGGACGGGAACCGGACAGGACGGGTGCAGCGGATGCGCAAGCTAGAGAAAGGTAATACAATGGGTCCGCGGGTGTTCCGTGCGACGGACGGGTGACACGGACGGGACGGATGACGGACGGATGACACGGACTGGTAATGGATGGCACGTACAACGGATGTATGATGGACGGGTAACAGACGACACGTACGACGGACGTATGACGGACAGGTAACGGACGACACGGATGACGGACAGATGGGTAATGAGTAACGCGGACGGATGACACGGACAGTCACTTATAGAGTCGTCAATAATCGCGGGTTACGGGCCTACAGTGGGTACGTTCCCCACACCGTCTAGATCAAATCATCTGAAACGCCGGGTAGTGATCTTCGAACTTCCAAACAAGGGATTGTGTCCGATGGAATTGTTCTGGAATTGTTCACAAGTGTGTGACATTCTATGGTCTGGTGAGGTCATTTGATTCATTTAATCACTCGGCCTAACATGCTTGCAGTATTTCATAGACCGCTAGTATCACACAGCCACTGCTACTAACACACAGCCACCGCTACCGAGGCCATAGACCGCTTGTTCACCGCTATCGCATAGCCACTGCCAAAACCTTCTTGTATGTAAACCCTCGATATTTGTATGAACCTCCCTCGAGCCTCTCATTATCACCCCCACTTCGACATGTTAAATAGTAGTTCAGTGTTGCGTCCTACAGCCAACACTCCTTCGACAACAGACTTTCTTGAGATCGAGCAACCCGAGAACACCCTGAAAGCTTGGCTCCAGAAACAGGGACGTGAAATTGTCAGTGGACTTGAATATTTTTTCATATTGGTCTCTCTCAACATCATCTCCAGCTTCCAGACTCCCTCTTCATCACAGTTTCCGTACTGTTTGGATGGGTCGACCCCCTTGACCTTATAACTGTCCTACAAGTAAACCTCAATGTGGTCGCGATGGAGAAACAGCTACAGCAAGGAGAACTCACTTCCATTTCATTCCTACTGCGAGGAGGGCGATGTTACATGGAGGAGAGGATGTATCGCGCTCAGATGGAAGTTACTTTGTTCAGTAAAGCTATCGCAAACTTGTGTGAAGAGCTAGACACCAAATATTACCCACGTAAGTTATGTTGATCAAGAAATACTGTCTGACTCTGAATTTCTTCCTAGCTACGGCACCACTCCCAAGGAAACCTGTCTATATAGAAGCATGCCAAGTGCCCAGCCTGGTCAATTTTGATTGCATTCGGCCTTCAACTACTGTGCATGCCAAATGCCAGAAATGGCTTTCTACGTCATCGGAGTTCTGAGCAGATTTCCCACAAATTCTAGAAACTCTTCAGCTTTATGAACATGAACGCCTCTCAAGGGTAGGTGCTATTCGTATTACGAGAGACTCAGTATCCTGATGCTGTGCAGCCCAATGGTCAATTTATTTCCCTCCCTTGCTTGATGAAGTCCTGGGTTGGTGGTGTCACATATCGTGCCTACGTCAGTACATCCTATGCAGACTATGTGGACAACAAGCCCCTAGGCATCAGCATCAACGATACCTTTACATCAAAGAAGGAGAAATCGCTAGATATTCTCAAATCCGATTTTCAGACTCTGGAGTTGAAGAAACATCGTGCATAGGCCAAAGTGGAACTTTTTTCTGAAGCCATAGCACGCACTGCTGAGTCCCAGTACAGTGATGATGGTGAGCTTGCAGCTTTTGCTTCAGTTATCTCACACTAAGATAGGTGTAGGCACGTGCTTGTCTAATGGATCTAATGAGACGTATGAATCACGTCCCCCTGACAACTCTTCCGATGATTGGTTTGATGATTTTTCGACCTCATCTAGATCTTCCAGCGCCTCTGCGCTCTCTTGACACTCTCTTGTAGTTGTACCCCCTCCCCCCCTCGAAGTGGGACATACATCCACCCATAACTGTTGTAATGGTATTTCACTACTTGTACGTGAACTTGATATGCGTCATCTGTGCTGCTCCTACCATCGTTTTTTATTACTTCCATTACCAATTACTGTTTATGCCTTCATGCTCTTGACAAGTTGTTTTTGTATCCTTCCATAACACAATCCTATGATGTCTGACCTTGAGCAGCGTTCACCCACGTGCTACCGACGCCTGTGTCTGCCTTGCTCCTGAAATAGGTTTACCCCATCTCTTACCACATGCTACCCACGCTCTCTGCTTTCAATTCTTCACAAGCAAGTGCTCTTCCCTTGCGAGCCTGAATATCTTTAACATGTGCCATTGACAGTGGTTACCAAAGTTTCTGTTTTGCTCCTATTTCCTCGTGGATCCCATTGCAAACGGTCCAATACCAGGATATACCATATCGAGCATGCAGGGGACCATCTACATCGTCAGGGGTAAGCTCAGGCTTACATTTCTCTAGTGGCTCTAAATCTAATTAATATAGCGGCACGTAGCTACGAACTCCAGACTGCCTTCCAATGCTACCCTCGCATCGCACAGCGTGACCCCAAAATAATGGTTTGTCGTACACCCACTTGTCATATCACCTATGTCTTATTAAATGCATGGTCTAGCCATGCACCCTCAAACTCCTTAAACTTCCTGAGTGTCAACACCCCCTATGGCCCGTTCGTACAAGCCAGGGGCATTCGAACCTCTGAGGGAAGCTTGGGTGGCCCCAAATATTGAACCTACGCCTCTGATGCCATTCGTACGCAGAGCTGTTGTCTTCTCAAGCAGCCATGCTGAAAATTTGTTTTCTAGTGTCAAAGGGTGATGGGTCAACAGTTCGTTGATGTGATTCTGCGACGCCACCTACCGAGGTTTTCTTGTTCCGTCGAGATGGACACCGGACTGCGTTCATTCACTGTTCTAGCAAAAATTCCAGATTGGGGAATTTTCATATCAAGTGGACGATTGAATTTGCGACGCCAGTTGAAAGCTGAAACGAGTAAGATATTCTATGTCCCAACACCCAGTCTCCCGTGCATTACGCCTCCCGACTCACAATGGCTCCTCAAACCCAAACACGCCTTCCCTCACCCTTTCAGGTTTCCTCTACCGTCCTCCACTCCCGGTTTTGGCCTCGCGACTCTGCAAATAGGAGTGAGTACATTCAAGTTGTTGTGATCTCATTATCATCGCACCTTAAAAATATTTTCAGGTGTCTCCACCGTCCCTTCAACTTGAAGTTGTGCCTTTCACCCGCCGGCCTCTTGGGCCCCTTGCGTTCGTTCTTCTTTGCCTTTGGCAACCATTTATTTCTGCATGCAGATCAGACGCAGATCAGACGCAGATCAGTATATACATAAATCGCACAATACTTACTCTTCCATAATCCAGTACAACTGATGAGACTGTTGTTAGATATCTATAGCTCGCTAAACCGATTGACTTACCTCCTCTTGTTGCCCCATGGAAGGTAATATCTGAACTACTGATTCTAAGTCAAGATGTACTACAGCAGGACTGCTTACTAAATCCAGAATCACGACGCAAACACGACACGCCCACTCTTCAGTCTACATTTCGCAAGGACTGGGACGGCCCACACACACATTTCCGAGATGCTGCCACCGTCACCCATGCACTTAGCCAGCGCTAGCAGCAAGCCTCAAGAACCCTCCCAATCGACCTTACCACCATTCAATTCCTAGTGCACAGGCCCACGACACGTCAACAAGCGTTGACGTGTCTCGAACACACGCAGACGACATTCGGAGGTGCGAGGACCAACGAAAGAGTCGAGGAGAGAAAGGAGTTGAAATGGAGAGGGCGAGCAGAACAGAGAAGAAGAAAGAGGGTGGAAAGAGACAGGAAGAGCGCGTGCAGCAAGTGAGTACTTGCTTGGTTGGACCCTCCCCCTCCCCAGTACACTTTTTAATCCTCCGACGTCTACAGTGGCCAACCTCGCAGCTACCAAAGCGCTCCCACCCACTCCACCCCAGAAATCGACTACACTCACGCTCACTCCTTCTCAGCACCCCGCGACGACCAGCATACGGCCACGATACACATCAGCAAATGCTGACGTGTCGCGAATGTGAACACTTCGTGTCGAGGAGGAACGAGTAGATGGGAGTTGAAGTGGGGAGGGCGAGCAGGACAGAGAAGAAGAAAGAGGGTGGAAAGAGGCATGAAGAACGCGTGCAGCAAGTGAGTACTTGCTTGGTTGGACCCTCCCCCTCCCCAGTACACTTTTAAATTCTCCGACGTCTACAGTGGCCAACCTCGCAGCTACCAAAGCGCTCCCACCCATTCCACCCCAGAAATCGACTACACTCACGCTCACTCCTTCTCAGCACCCCACGACGACCAGCATACGGCCACAATACACGTCAGCAAATGCTGACGTGTCGCGAATGCGAACACTTCATGTTGAAGAGGAACGAGCCAAAGAGAGCTCCTCGCACGTGGCAAGTGGCTCTAGAGATTTCGTGCAAGGATTCACACTGCCAGGGGAAGCTGAGAAGGCAGCAAAGATCCTCGAGAGCTTTCTTGGTGTGTGTATTCCTTCCAATGACATCGACAGCATCATTTGTTGAATGCTTTATCATCCTGAGTTCTGCACTCAACTCAATACCCACAGCTGTTCTCCAGCGTGCAAGAGGTGACATTCATCCACCCCACGAATCAATCACCTTCTCGTTTCCTTCCCCCCAATTATCTTAGGACTGCAAATTTTGCCCGGATGGCAAGGATCCGCAGGGTAAAACCTTAGGTGGGTAGTCCTGACATTGCTGTAACCTTCTATTCACGGTTTTTAGGTCTCATAAATTCTGCCCAAGGCATTGGCGCCCTCAGCGTAAGCTGCAGCAGTGCGGTGAAATTACACTTAGCTCACTTTGGCTTTAGGGGATTCCATTTTCACCTTATGTGTCTGACTTGCTAGGACAACGAGCAACTATGTTTATTGGGGCATTCATAGTGCTAGCTGGTGTCTTCACGCAAGCCTTCTCTATGTTGGATCTTTCGTATTTCGTCTCTGAACACCGTCTGACGTCCCGCACAGAACTTTGTTGCGTATCTTAGCAATGCTTTGAATGTGTTCGTCAATCTGTGGGCACTCGACACCATGGGTTGGAAATACGTGAGTCATTCAATCTCGTTTAAGTTTTTTGATTGACAAATATCTTGCAAAGTACCTTTTTTACTGTGGATACTTCCAGCACCCCAGTACTTCTCACTGACTAACACACACAGGTCTCGCCGTATTCCAAGTGCTCAAGGCTGGATTCATATTCAGCGGGAAAGCTGGTTCTGGCCTCGTCATTGCATGGCTCCCGGACGGATCTGGTCTGCGCCCTCGTGCATCACAACCGGTGGGCTCGGGTGGGACCTCCACGGTCACGCATGCAATGGACATGAGTGTGTAAACCCTCTCTCTTGCATACTACACGTTGACGTTCAATTTTTAATAGCTACAAAAAGGACTGAGCGCGATACATGGCTTATGAAGTGATGAGCGACCATCATATTTAGTATATATATTTTTACCGCGGGATCAAACTCTGAAGTTCAGAGGCGAGCGGATAGGATGGGACGCTAAGTAGATAGAAACAATATCTCAGTCTCTGTTTGTGGGACTCCTGGTCCATGTACAGTACCTAAGTAGATAGAAACAATCTACTCGTTCGAATCAGTGCGCGTTCTAAAGTAAGTTCGAATGTAACAACTCACATCTCAGTCTCTGTTTGTGGGACTGAGATGCGAGTACGCTATGGGTGAAGACTATAAGGTAAAAATGTTGCTATAGGTATATTAGCATATCGAGGGGAATCGAACTGAAACATTGCATAGACGTCGAGTAATACTCGACGTCACCTGTCCGTTCCTCAATCGGTCATGCTCGTACTACACGTCTCCATCCGACGTGTCCGATCCCTCCGACTTCAACACTCCCCCTCGAGTGGGACCGAGTGTCATCATGGTCCTGAGCTTCTGGAAACAGGGTCTCGGCAAGGGCTTCGTGAACGTGTCGGCTACATTGTCTTCAGTAGGACAATAGTGTAGCTCGAAGGTTCTGTTCTTAACGTGGGCGCGTACGAAGTGATAGCGTATGTCGATATGTTTGGTGCGCGCATGAAACTTGTTGTTCGATGCTAAAGCGATAGCAGACTGATTGTCGCAGAGAATGGGGGTGGTAGTGTGCGTCTCGCCGTAAAGTTCCTTGAGGAGAAGTTGTAAGTAGAGTACCTCTCTAGCCGCAGCTGTCAAGGCGATATACTCTGACTCTGCGGTGGACAGTGCTATGATGGGTTGCTTCCTCGAGCTCCACGCTACTGGGCCCCCATGCAACATGATCACATACCCAGACATCGAGTGACGGTGAGGCTGGGACGCCCAATCAGCGTCGACATAAGCCTCTAATCCTCCGTCCGTTCCTCCCAGCGTTATCCCGTAGTCAGCTGTACCTTTGAGGTAGCGCATGGTGCGCTTCGCTGCCTCCCAATGCGCCCTTCCAGGATTGCGCATGAATTGGGAGAGGGTCGCTACTGCAAATGCGATATCTGGCCTCGTGCTGGTCGCTGCGTACATGAGCGACCCGATACCACGTTGGTAAGGTACGTCTTGCATGTCTGCGAGTGCGGTGTGGGTGTCTGGGGACTGTTCCATGGTCAGCATACTACCTGCGTCCATTGGGATGACAGCGCTCTTCGAGTCGGTAAGGTGAAAACGTTCAAGCACGGTATTGACGTATGCGTGCTGAGAGAGTGTGATGGTGCGCTCGGATCGGTTGCGTTCGACCTTGAGACCTAGCAGCCAGCTAAGGTCTCCCAAGTCCGTGATATCAAAGTACTGACGAAGATGTTCCTTGAACTCGATGATGTGTCGCAGGTGCTTTGATGTGACGGCCATGTCATCGACCGACACGGTGACAACCATGTGCTTGTCAGCCTCTCGCACGTAGTACACGGCTTGGTCAATTTGCGAACGCGTGAAGCCCATCTCCAGGAATACACTTGCCAGTTCCTCCGACCACTCGAATCCCGCTTGCTTCAACCCATACAAACACCTCTTGAGCTTCAACACCTTCCCTTCCTCTCCATGCCTCAAGTATCCGGGAGGCGCTCTCATGTAGATGTCCTCCTTGATCTCTGCGTGCAAATATGCACTCTTGATATCGACTTGGTGGACTTCCCAGTCCTTTTGAGCAGCCATAGCGAGAACGGTGCATATGGTAGGCATGTTGGAAGTTGGCGCAAAAGTCTCCAAGTAGTCGAGGCCGTGCTTCTGCCGCTGGCCGTTGGCCATGAGTCTGGCACGGAGTTTGATCTTCTCACCGTCTGGGCCTCATTTGGTGACTAAGACGTAGTGGCAGGGTATGACGTTAGCATGACGTGGTACGTCTACTACTTCCCAGGCTCCTAACTTCTCAAGCTGACTAAGTTCATAGTCTATCGCCTCTTGCCATTCTATGGCGTCTGTGCCGTTCAAGGCTTGCTGGAGCGTTGGTTCGGGCTCTGCAGCTGCTAGAGCCCAGTGGGTAAGTGGAGCGTCATCTTCGTCCTCGTCTGGGGTGGTCGCTACAGAAGCTGACTCCCCCTGATTCAGGGCCTTGTAGTATCCGATGGGAGGACGAACGCGCGTCGCTCTGGGGGCAGTAGGTTCTGGGAGTGGTGTTTGGAGCTTCGGTGGGGTAGATGGTGCAGGTGTGGAGACGTGCTGATCGTTACTCACTGGCAACGACGCCTTCTCCCCCTCGATCGGTACGTCGGCGGCCACAGTTACACTCGTGGGTACGAAGCTGATGTTACGTTCCACAGAGATATGGCGCTTACCCGGCCAGTAGACTCGGTACCCTTTACTCTGCTCATCCACCCCTACAAAGATCACCTCCTCCGCCCTCGCCTCGAGTTTCCCTGCGTCCTGCAAGTGGACATACATGTGGGCACCAAATTCGTGCGCCTGGGCCAAGTTGGGCTTGCGCCCATGCACTAACTCGTACGGTGTGTGGCCTGGCGTGGCCCACGAAGGTAATTGATTGCGCAGCCAGCTAGCATAGCTAATGGCTGCGGTCCACAGGAATTTCGGGACGTTGCACGCTAGCAGCATAGCACGGGTCAGTTCGACCAGCGTCCTGTTAAGGCGCTCCGCTACACCGTTCTGCTGTGGCGAATCGTGTACGGTGAGCTCTCGTTTGATACCATGCGACGCTAAATATTTGTCGAACTCAGCGCTCAAGTACTCCCCTCCCCTATCGGAACGCAACGTCTTGATCTTAGCGTCGTGTTGTTGGGTGAGTCTCGCTTCGTACTGTTTGAATGTGCCAAGAGCCTCACTCTTGTTCTTCAGGAAGAGAATGAATGTCTCGCGGGAAAAGTCGTCGGTGAAGCTCATGTAGTAAGAGCTCCCACCTATGCTAACCGTCTGTGCAGGTCCCCAGAGGTCGGTATGGATCAGCTCGCCGTACGCCTGCGCCCTCCATTTGGACTCCTTCGGGAACGGGTGCCTCGCAGCCTTCCCTTTCTCACACACTTCGCAGAACTCAGGTTCCGAGGCGGAGTCTAGCTCGACGCCTTCGACTAACCCTTTTGCTACAGCGGCCTTGACCGCAGACTGTGACACGTGCCCAAGCACACAATGGAGTTCGTTCAGGGTGAGCTTCCCTTTTGCCAGCATGGCATGTTGCTGCTGCTGACGAGCGACGGTATAGAGCCCATCAACATGGGGAATCTCGGCGATAACCTTGCGCTTGGGTCCCGCAGACAGGATCTTGCAGGTTGCACCCTCGAAGTGGACGGCAAGGCCGGCGGCAGTGATCCGATTCATCACCACAAGCGTGTAGCTCATCTTCGGAACGTGCAAGGTGTCCTTCAGGGTGACAGTTGTCCACCCTGTGCCCAGCGGTAAGTCAATCTGTACATTACCGCGACCAACAGCACTAATGATCGAACCATCTGCAGTTCGTATGTCGAGGGGATTAATTTGGGAGTAGGTGGTGAACTTAGCACGCTCTGGGCAGAAATGGGAGGTGGCGCCAGAATCTATGATTGCCGTGCGGTGTTTGTTAGGTGAGTCTAGGTCTCCAGACACATTCACATCACTGATCGACGCGAAAGCATAGTTGTCTGGTGAGTCAGTGACAGCCGCCGCTGTAGCAGCGGGCTTGGACTGCCTCGCTTTCTTCTGTCGCGGACCCTGACCCTCCTTACCGCCTCCCTTCCTCCAACAGTCACTCTTGTAGTGCCCCTTCCTGTCACAGTTGTGGCACACCACATCTGCGTTCTGCTGGTTAGCGCTGCCAGTTTCCCGGTTCTTCCCTTGGGTGCCTCTAGCGGTAAACGCTGAGTTACTCCCTTTCTTCCCGGTACGACGATCCAAGAGCAGGCGATGCTCATACTCCTCGGTGACCACACTGATCAGCTCGGGAGGAGTAAGTACCTTCTGGGCTATTTTCGCCGCTGCATTTATTGACGAGACCAATGGACGATAGGATTCAGGCAACGAGCCCAACGTGATCGCGTAGAAATCGCGATCATCTATACCAGTGCCCATCCCCGCAAGCAATTCTCGGAGGTGTAGTTGCTCCCCGAAATGCGCTTTAATATTGCCCCCTTCCTCACACCTCAATTCCTGGAGTCTGCAGCGGAGGTCTATCTGAACCAGTTCCGTTTTCCCTTCGTGGAGCTTGCGAAGCTCATCCCAGATGGTGGCTGCGCTGCCTAAATTCTGGATGCGAAGCAAGAGCTGATCAGAAATGGTGCTAAATATTTGTTGTTTTACCAGTGAGTCCTTTTGCTGGTATTCGTCTATCTGATCATCTAGGTCCTCGATGTCGGCATCCGTCGGCTTTGAACCATCCTTCTTCTTCAGTCCCCCGGTCGACGGGTCGACTTCGAAAGGAACGGGCTTTGTCTTACAACCATCAATATATCGCATCAGGCCTCGAGCGCCAATCACTGTCAACATTCTTCCCTTATAGGTTATCCAATTCATGCTGTCGTCGGCGAGTTTTGGGATGTTGAAGAGCGCTGAGTTGGAGCTGGGGAGCGAAGTATCCATAGTCGATGCAGGGCTCATAACCTCTGAAGTTCAGAGGCGAGCGGATAGGATGGGACGCTAAGTAGATAGAAACAATATCTCAGTCTCTGTTTGTGGGACTCCTGGTCCATGTACAGTACCTAAGTAGATAGAAACAATCTACTCGTTCGAATCAGTGCGCGTTCTAAAGTAAGTTCGAATGTAACAACTCACATCTCAGTCTCTGTTTGTGGGACTGAGATGCGAGTACGCTATGGGTGAAGACTATAAGGTAAAAATGTTGCTATAGGTATATTAGCATATCGAGGGGAATCGAACTGAAACATTGCATAGACGTCGAGTAATACTCGACGTCACCTGTCCGTTCCTCAATCGGTTGCGCTCGTACTACACGTCTCCATCCGATGTGTCCGATCCCTCCGACTTCAACACAAACGCGTGGTCCTTACATATGATAGATGTTTTGCATACCGTATAAAGAATCAGATATACAATCCTCGAATCCTCATGAAAAAACATGAAATCGAGCAATCCTAATGTCCATTAAAGTGCTGCTGCTTGCCCCTTATTAGGCTATAATTTGCGGCTCTATAATCTAGAGTTACAATCAAATACCGTTGAGTGAGATTTTGATATGTCCCGCTTGGCTTGCATGCGACACCAACATGGTGCTGCTCTGTAATCAGTAACCACTGTTGGTGTATTGGCAAACTTAGTCTGGAGTAGCCCATGCTTGTCAAGATTTGTAGATGCTGGCCATGTTGGGGATGGCCAGACAGGCCAGTGTAAGCAGACGGTCACAATTGCAGTTTTTGCGGCTTCTATACAATTGAGATAAGATATATCCCATTATTTACAAAATGTCTCCATGCATTATAAGTCTACCGAAAATGTGATGGTCTGCAGCCATTCAATTACAGTGCATGGATGGCTCAGTTATCAGACTGTTGTCTTCTTCTAAGATGCACACCACGGTGATATTTCTCTGGCATAGTCATACCTTGTTTCGTATATCTGTGACACCATGATAATATTATGTAAGGCTAAAACAAGACCTGTAATAATGTGTTTTGATTACAAATTATGTCTGGTCATATCGATTTCGGGTCGATTTCCTGATGGACTCGGACTTGACTCGGACATACAAGAGACGTGCATGTAGCGCAACGTTGACGGTTGTCTGGGTTAATCCTATCATCAGTCCCCCGTGAGGCGCACACTGACAACTTCTGCTATTTCGCCCAACTGATGAACCACTGATATTGTACAGTGAGTCGATGCACATTGCATACCACTATGTAGCTCTTCAGGAATCAGATACCCCTTTCTCTGGTTCTCCTCCAAGGGTGGACTAGATCCTCAGTTTAGCAGCCGCACTAGTGAATGCATAACTCCATTCCTTCGCCCTCTCAGCAGCTAATGACTATATATCCTGCGATGCTACATCTAGCCGATTATAGTTCTTGTCTGCCTTATATGTGTATTCTATAAGGGTTCCTCGGAAGTGTCGGTTTTTAGTGATGATGAGGTCTAGAATCCTAGACCCTTCGCACCTCCGCGGTGTTTAACTATCATGTCAATCTCGCCCCCCATTTTTTTTTGTTGCGTTGAACCTTCCGAAAGTGAGTGAGGCTGTTTGCATGATCCTGCGTTTTTATGTCGTTCATATTGTGTTCACATGAACAATTTAGTTTCAACTATGGGTGACAGCGTTGGGCCAACTCTCAGCCATGCCAGGATCTCTGATTCCATAACGTCCGAGATTCTCTTTCGGCATAATCGACATGCCGAGAGCACCCAGAGCGCGTGCCAGATCGACCCGGCCCGCACGACAAAGCTAGAAAAAGTATTGACCAATGAAGGTGTAGAAGAATCAAAAACTTATCACCAGGTGCAGATATAGTATATCTGCCCTAATCGGATTGAGTAGGAATCTCAGTGCTACCTTGATGCATCAGACTGACAGCTCACACTAGCAACCTTCTGGGTATTCTGTGACTCACCTGCCCCTGCCGTACGCATGATGGCTTCGAGGATAAAAGCTGTGAAAAGGTCAAGGGTTCTTTATGAATATGTCTCTCCTCAAAATCCCACTCATTCTCTCATCTGCTATCGCGGTGCACATAGCGTTCACGCCTCCCCATGCCACATCGAAGAACGATGTTATTCATGCTAATAGTTTTAATGAGTGGGTCATCATCCAGCACGTTAAATACGGGCTCCCGATTACAAAGGTAGGTAACCTATTCATGGGTTGTCCACGAACCATTTTGATGGAACTATGGCCCAGGCAGTTTACTGGGCTGTTTCTCTCGCAGAAGTCGCTATCGCCGCCTCACGCATGGCAGACCCCAACACACTTCCCAGCGTGATACAAAACACCGTCGGTCCACTTCTTCCAATGATTCAGGACGTGCCGATTACTCCTCCTTTCCTTGTTGGCACCGCAGTTGTTGTTGCGGGGGGATACTTCCGCTGGTCGTGTTTTCGCACCCTTGGTCGTTTTTTCACATTCGAGCTCACTGCCCGCAAGGGGCACCAGCTTGTCACGACTGGACCATACTCGGTCGTACGCCATCCATCCTATGCAGCAGTTCTTGTGCAGTACATCGGCATAGTAATGTTGCACGGTGAAGGGACTTCATGGCTTAGACAGTCAGGGGTTTTAGGTATCCCTGGACTGAAAGCGGTTCTGCTGGCGTGGCTGGTAGAGAGAACGATTACTGTGACAAGCCTCATGCGTAGGATCAACAAAGAGGAGGAAGTTGTGAAGTCAATGTTTGGAGACGAATGGCGGAGGTGGGCAAAGGTAGTCAGGTACCGGCTCATACCCGGTATCTACTAAACCCAATGCCCATGTGAGGACCTACAAGTGGTTGGGATTTCTCACTGGTGCGCACGTGTGAAGCAAAGCACAGATATCTGCGCTCAGAAGCCGTTGTCTTTTGCAGGGGGAAAACCCGACGTGCTCTTGTCCGTAAATAGTTTTAGTCCTTGGTTTCAGTGTCTCATCCCCTTCTCGTAATAGTACCGTAGTGACCCCATTACATCCATGATGTACACTTAGATATATCATAGATCCCCGTCAACCTATCTATCATGCCTATCTATTAGGGCATGCTTAAGACCAGTGCCTTCAACTTCTCGAAGTTCGGAGTCCCATGGCCAGTAACTGCAGGGATTGTCAATGCCGGAATAAAAAACGACTTGCCCAGTGTGTGCACTCACCAGGATCCCATCCAATAGTGGCCTGCACATGGGTATCATATCAGTAACACAACTCAAGGGCACACAGATAAGACATACATTGAAGCCCTCAGTTCCACATCCTGGGTTGTTGCCCTCGGTGATATCATTCAGCGCTGTGTAGCCGTTGGAATACAGGAAAGGGTTGAGGAAGCCGAGAGGGGTTTTGCCATCACTAATGCGTGCGTCATTCAGCATGGATACGAACGAGGCGAATGTGGGTGAAGAACAGGATGTGCCGCCAACGTAGGCCGTCTGGCCCTGGTAGACGATAAGGAAGTTGAAGCCCTTGTGCAGCCACATCGGGATAAGCCTGAATAGACGTTAGCCATCAGATGCTTGCATGTTGTAGGTGTCTTACACGTCCGTAGCTGCAAATTGGCGATTCAATTAAGGTACACTGTTGGGAGTAGTTCACTTGCACTTACGGGTTGTAGAGGCCCTCATAGGTACCGGGAGCGAGTTTCGCCAGGTACTCAGAGACGGCAACATCTTGGTATGCAGGACGAAGGAACTGGTGGGAGTGCGTTAGCCGATCAGCAGGCATTGCTGATAGGGGTCAAAATTACTTACATAGTTACTGAAACCACCACCAGAGAAGAACACCGCAGTCTCTGGGATATTTACAGTACCACCAACACTAGTCACGCTATACTCGATTTGTAGTCACTGCGTTCCTTGATTGCACAGATCACTCACTATGGGCAGGAAGCGGGGAAGGCAGGCAGGAATTTCGTAACGTTGCGCCCGTCATTGGAGTAGCATAATTGTGTGGCGGGGTTTGCATCGCCATCACCAACACCACCATCACCAGAAGAGAACATCACAGAAACTCCACGAGCACCTAGAACTGCCATGCCAGCGCAGACACGGGTCGCGTAAGTGTACGGGACGGTCTGTTCATCATCACCGTAACTGGTAGAGATCGTCTGGGGAAGCGTAGGCTGCGAAAGAACATAGTCGAGCCACTGGTATCGTAGACATTAGCACATTAAAATGTTTATCGCGGTGGCTCGAACGTACGTATGAGTAAGGCTCATTAGAATCAGTCGGCGTCAACATATCCGGAATGAAAGGGGGCTCGCCACCAGTCGAGTAGAACGTTCCGGGAGTGGGCCAGGTGAGTCCAAAGCCAAATTGAGTGTCAAGATTAGCCTCGATACCTGCCTGCCGCATAGCTCTGGTTGTTCAGTCCACCTGTGGAGCAAATCATCAACGTAAGTGTTGACAAAGCCGTAGCTGTAGCATACCGTTAACAGAAACAAAAGTGTAGTTGGAACCGTAAGCAGATGGGATTTTCGAGCTGGTAGAATTGCTGGAGGTCCATGTTATTGGCATATTGCCCAAGATAACCAGTGAGACCCAGCTCGTTGCCGTTCGTGGAAGATGCGTTGTAATCCACCGAATTATATAATTGCTTCAAGCATGAAATCGTGACCGATGCTGTTGCAACTTGCATCAACCTGATTGCCTGCAGGCCCTGTAATCGTTCCGCCGGACGCGCTCGAGGCCGCAGGCTGCACCTCGCTAGTCCAGTGCAGCGTGCTCTTGAATGCCTTGAAGCGAGCGAACATGGTCGTAGGCTGAATGAGGTCGACGTGGTCGTGCAAGATCTCAGGGAGACTATAGCTCGTCGTCCGAACGATGCTGTCTCCAGTCTCAGCATGCTTGTAAACATGGTAAGTCTAAACATCTAGCAGTCAACGGACCGTAATCTCCGGAAATGAGGTTGTATTGCTCACGGTATCCAGCATCTCTTCGGCGAGGCCGACTGGGACGCGAATAGTGACCCAATCGTTTGCAGATGAACGGATGAGACTTTCTTCCGCCAGGCCGTGTGAGGCAAGCCATTCGTTGACAATATCCAAGGTCTCGGGATGGGGAGCCGTGAGAGCGTCGGTTTCCTCCTTCGAGAGATGCGCCCCATAGCGTGGGTGGCTCGGGTCGCTCACCTCCCAAAGGTGCTGCTCGAGCTCCGGAAACCTGGGCTGAGGCAAAGCGATTTTGAGCTGAAGCATGTGGTGCTTGGGTGCGGGCGAATGCTTGGACCATCCGCGGGGCGGACCGTGGATGCTCTCTTTCACCTTGTGCTGGCAGCCCTTGAAGGGTGCTGTTGCACTAGCGAGAGCAGCCGCGAAGGGGAGCCCGAGCAGAGAGATGAGTCTCATTGTCAGTATGCAACAGTAGGAGATACTTGCACTCACGAGTACTTGACGCATTATTATATGCGAGAACGTAGACGTCAATTTAGGTGACCCCGTGTGACGTGTCGATTCCCGGAATGATCATACTCTCCTGGATCCTCAATCCGCATGCACTGCTGGGAGAATCGCATTCATCTACATGCGGTCCCTTGCTGAGGACGGATTTCATTGGACATGATCATGCTGCCGGGAAGTCGGCTGTGGGGACCATACTAGTAGCATCCATTTGCAGACACGGCCCGCGGGCCCTGCAGTGCTGGTTTGTCGCAATCAGAATAGTACTTAGCAGGCAACAAATGTCCCGCTAGCGAACAGCACCGCGCGGCACCTTACTAAGTCCCACTAAGCCATCATCCCGTCAATATTCTCCCACAACTCCCACCACCAGCACAGATCACTACACGTGAGTTCATATGCTAGTAGGACTCCGGATTCTGTTTGAAATGTTGTTCATGCATGATGCGCTGCGACAGCTAGTCACTAGCTATTGGTCGATTATCAGCCCGCTTCATGCACCATGGCCTTGTTCCTGAGCTCGGTAAAATGAGGTATTGATTGATGGCATGCGCGTATCACGATCACGATGGACATGGGTAAATATCGTGGCTTACTACATAAATTAATAGAAGCTCGCCTGATGGCAGGCGGGGGGCTAGAGGAGAATGATTAGGATAGCGAGAAGCTTTTCAAGAAATACATTGATGGTAGAGAAGTGCCAGAGTTATGCGGAGACCTGCTGGGCACGGCCCGCACATCGGCGTTGTTTGTACATGTTGTTCAAAAGCTTTAAACTTTGAATTGCACCGATCAGAAATTTCATCCAGCAAAATGGCTACCACAGATTCTGTATCAGTGTTCGGAGAGGGAACATTCGAAGAACAGGTATGGCTTACCCTCCTAATGAGGATTTATTCTTGATCTATTGCCAGATACAAGAGCTAGTGGATTATGCCACTCGAAGTAGCCCAGAGGATGAACGTGCTCCTTTGTTGCAATCTTTCCGAGATATCGTTAAGATAGATGAAGGGGCTAAACCCGTTGAAAAGTATGAGGAAATAAGACGGCGTGCATTGAGCTTTGTACTGGATCAGACGAAAAGCTTGGGCGATGGATCAGAGCAAGGTGCGTTCTGGGGATCCTCAGCATTTCCACAGTGAGATAAGTCTTATTCCTAAATGCAGAGATCGAGGGCTACTTCAACCTTCTCTTCTCTCACCTACTGGCACTATGGCCGGCTGACTCGCCAGAAACCAAACTTCATGTCTCCTCACTCTTGGATGTTCTTACGCCATCACCTTCCGACCATCCGTCAGTGAAGTACCGCGTGTAAGCACTACGCTTTTACCACCTTTGTTAGGCTGTATGCTCAGTTCTTAACAGCATATCAAATTTGTTTAACGCTACTCCTCGTAATTCACCTCTCCGCCTACCTATTTACACCGCATTGCTAAAGGTCGCCGCTGCAAATGGAGAGCTCGAGACCTTGCGCCTATCCAGAAAAGATGTTGAGCAGTGGCTACAAGAATGGAATATTTCTAGCGAAGAGCGCAGTCAGTTCCTCAAGTCCATTGTCGATGCATTCGCAAAATCTAGTCAGCCGTATGCGTTATTTCATCTGACTGATGCAGGCTCTATGATTGACATTCGATTCATACAGGGAAAACGCTTATCAGTACACGCTTTCCTATGTTTCTTCATTGCCAACCTCGTCGCCCGATGGTCAATCCGCAGCTATCGATGCGATAGCCTTAGCATTACGCTTACCCTCCTTGTTTGACTTGGATCCGTTGTTGAAGCTGGACGCTGTTGTAGCAGCAAAAGATCACGAACTTTTTTTGCTTCTCCAGGTATTTTTGAATGGCGGCCTACCAGAATTCTGTTCATGGCTTGAAAGTCATCCCAGTGTTCCCGAAAAATATGGTGGGTCAATTCATTACGGATGATATCACCATGCTTGATGCATGCATGTGCTTGCAGAACTTGACCCGGCACAGCTGGAGCGGAAGATCCGCCTTCTATCATTTGCGTCACTGGGTTTTGCACACGTCGGACATGACCTACCGTATTCAGAGATCGCGTCAACACTGCAAATTGAATTGAGCCAAGTAGAGAAATGGGCAATCGATGGTATGTCCCCTTGACATTCCGTCATTTAGAATTATCTTGAATCGTGTTCTATAGTAATCCGTACCGGTCTTCTTTCGGGAAAGCTCTCGCAGACCACCAAATCCCTACACGTTTATCGCTCGTCGGCGCGCACGTTCGAGCGAGAGCAATGGGAGGCACTGGAAAAGCGTCTTGTTGCGTGGAAGGCAGGCCTAGCGAGCGTCCTGGAGGTCGTTATTAGTGCACAAAAGCGCGGTAACGGTTCAAGTGTCGGTGAGGTCGTGCAGCAAGTCGCGCAGACGGCTGAGAGTGTTCAAGTTGATGCCGCGTAGCCTTAGATTTGTACTACCAGTCACTCCAATTTTGATTACTTGCAGTTCCTCGCTTCACTTGGTGGTTACTGACATCACTTATTTACGGGAACAGCTCGAGGTTACTGGCTCCAACCGCTTACGTAAAATTATGTAGCAAGTTTCTGGTACGATCGCACTCCGTCAGTTTAAGCAACCAACAACACTTTTAAGTACTTACGATCCTTGATCCTATTCTACCCCTGGATTTCACAGCCATCCACGTCGTACGATCAACCTGACACTTGGCCACATGTATCAAAGTCACGAACAACTTCAGAACAAAACACGCCAGGATGATGGGTATCACGTCTTTCGAAATTCGCGCAGACCAACCCCTTTCCTGCCAGGTTTCATGCAATCCAGTGGATCAACATACTCAGTATCCATCGGCGGTTTATACGGAAATTCAAGCGCGGGTCGTCGGCCGCGCCAGGCGATACAGTGGCTTGACTGAACTACGCGAAGAGTACTTGCCATACGGTATGTCTGTCGTGCGGCCGTAAAGATTATGGGAATCCTGTCTCTTGTGGGCGGGCGGAGGATTGTAATTACCCGCATAACCGAACCACTACTGCAACTACGACTACCGCATATCTCTCCTAGAGAAGTGCTCGCAAGATCGCGGAGACACGCCGGACAGACGCTCGTGTCACCAATTCGTAATTTGCCAGGTTCATCACTTCATAGAAGGAACGACAGAGGTTCTTCCTTCTATGGGTCTGCCTAAAGGAGACTAAGTCCGACATCAAGACGTAACGAAGCGTGGCCTCAGGCTGTGACTCCATGGAGCGTCGGTCACGTCAATCGAACCATTGAATATACGTACCTCATTGGCTTGGTGAATTACGTTCTCATGAGTATTGCTGGCCATCCCTGTCCGTTGCACACTGACGATGAGGGTCGTCACTCTGCTCGGGCTCCCCTTCGCCGTCGCTCTCGCTAGCGCAGTACCCTTCAAGGGCTGCCAGAAAAAGGTGAAAGAGAGCATCCATGGTCCGCCTCACGGATGGTACAAGCATGCTCCTGCACCCAAGCACCACATGCTCGAGCTCAAGATCGCTCTGCCTCAGCCCAAGTTCCCGGAGCTCGAGCAGCACCTTTGGGAGGTGAGCGACCCGAGCCACCCACGCTATGGGGCGCACTTGTCGAAGCAGGAGACCGAAGCTCTCATGACTCCCCATCCCGAGACCTTGGACGTCGTGAGCGAATGGCTTGCCTCACACGGCCTGGTGGAAGAAGATCTTATCCGTTCATCTGCAAAAGATTGGGTCACTATTCGCGTCCCAGTCGGCCTCGCTGAGGAGATGCTGGATACCGTGAGCAACAGTGTCATATCAGGAAATAATAGTCCATTGACCAGTAGATGTCTAGACTTACCATGTTTACAAACATGCTGAGACCGGAGAGGGCATCGTCCGGACGACGAGCTACAGTCTCCCTGATATATTGCACGAGCATGTCGATCTCATTCAGCCTACGACCATGTTCGCTCGCTTCAAGGCGTTCAAGAGTACGCTGCACTGGACCGACCAGGTACAACCTGCAGTCTTGAGCACGTCTGGCGGAACGATCACGGGGCCTGCAGGCAACGAAGTTGATGCGAGTTGCGTCGACACGGTCACGATTTCTTGCTTGAAGCAGCTGTATAATGCAGTAGATTACAACACGTCTGCCACAAACTGCAACAAGCTGGGTATCACTGGTTATCTTGAGGAATATGCCAATAAAATGGACCTCCAACAATTTTACGAGCTTCAAAATCCATCTGCTTACGGTTCAAACTACACCTTTGTCTCCGTTAGCGGTGGGTTGCAATCAGGGCTTCGTCCATAGTTACGTTGTTGATATGCTTCACAGACGGAAAGAACAACCAGAGCTATGCGGCGGCAGGTATCGAGGCCAACCTTGACACTCAGTTCGGGTTTGGACTCACCTGGCCGACTCCTGGCACGTTCTACTCGACTGGTGGCAAGCCCCCTTTCGACCCTGATTTCATCACGCCGACTGATACAAACGAGCCTTACTCACACGTGTGTTCGAGCCACCACGATAATTTTTTAATGTGCTGATGTCTACGATCCAAGTGGCTCGACTATGTTCTTTCGCACGATCCAATTCCTCAGACGATCTCTACCAGTTACGGTGACGACGAACAGACTGTCCCATACACTTACGCGACCCGTGTTTGCCGCGGCATGGCGGTCCTTGGTGCTCGAGGAGTCTCTCTGGTATTCTCCTCTGGTGATAATGGTGTCGGTGACGGTGATGACAACCCTGCCACACAAATGTGCTATTCCAATGACGGGCGCAATGTCACGAAATTTCTGCCTGTTTTTCCCGCTTCCTGCCCATTGTGAGTGAATTTTTAAGCGAGGAGCACAACGACTAAAGATCAACACAGCGTGACTAGCGTTGGTGGTACTGTTAACATCCCAGAGGCTGCTGTGTTCTTCTCTGGTGGTGGTTTCAGCAACTATGTGAGTAACCTCCGCCCCATGCAAAACCTTCTGACCCATATAAATCATTTGGACTAGTTTACTCGTCCTGCGTACCAGGAGGCTGCTGTCTCGGCGTACTTGGCCACCCTCCCCCCCGATACCTACGAAGGTCTCTACAACTCGTAAGTCGTCACCGATTTGCGAACGCGCTATGCACAATTGACTCGCCATATCCAGCACTGGACGTGTAAGTTGACTCTTCAACTTGCAAAGAGCTTGCGGCTACCATATTTCTAGGCATATCCCGACGTGGCAACACAAGCGGCGAACTTCCTTGTCGTTTACCGAGGCGACACAGTACGAGCTGCTGGTACATCGTGTGCCGCGCCCACATTCGCTGCGTTCGTGTCCATGCTAAACGATGCACGCATTACTGCTGGAAAGACTGCTCTTGGCTTTCTGAACCCGTTCTTATATTCTAGTGGCTACAAGGCATTGAATGATATCATTCAGGGTAACAACCCAGGATGTGGAACTCAGGGCTTCAATGTATGTCATGTCCCCGCACCTTCAAGCCACATTACTAATGTGATACTACCTGTATGCAGGCCACTGTTGGATGGGATCCTGGTGAGTTTGTGAAAAAACCGAAGCGGTGACATGTCTACATGCTGATCATAACTGCAGTCACTGGATACGGCACACCGAACTTCGAGAAGTTGAAGGACTTGGTCTTGGACATGTGTTAGGTATCTACAAAATGCAAGGACAGGGCGGTTGAACCGTTCCGTGGATGCAATTTCGCGAGAGCTCCACACTGCGCTTGGCTCGCAGACCTGTCTGTATACTAGAACCACAACAGTAGACAGGATTAAGATGCATCTAAGCACATCGTGTATATACACTCCTTCAGGGACTAGGCCATCAGAGAACTCGTGAGCCGCAGGTATAGTCTTATATGGGATATGGGTCTTATATGACGATATATAGAAAACCTTTGGGTAAGAGATACCCCAAAGACCAGCTGAGCAATTGAAGGCAACCGAGGCAACCGACGTTAGTGGACAAAAAAAAGGATATTTCCATCTGCGCATTCTTTTCATGAAGCGCTGCATGGAATCACAGAACTTCTGAGGTCGAGATGCTACGATCCATGTTGTCAAGTATGGGGTTCTAATACTAATACTATTTCAAATCGATCTTGCGATGTCCTCATGAATTCCGACAAGTCGTAGGTCGGCACGCTCCATCAATTCCACACAATCATAAATCAAAAGATCATTTCCATCGACGGCACTTGTTCCACGGCTTCTTTCTCGCACTCCAGTCCCCGACAATGCTGCGCCGATATTGAATCGAGTGAGAGATTAGATTTAGATTCCGGACTAGTGAGGTCGACCATCATCGTCGATGTTTTTTTGTCATGCTTCCGGGCCAGGGTCGTGTGGTGGATTTCCCCAGCATCTAGCTCGTGGCGGCAACTTCAACGTCGAGGCCTGTCTCAGCCGCACTGATGTGCATGTGCGTATGACGTCGACTCGAGTTGACTTGCCACTAGCGACACTAGAGAAGATTGCCTGAATGTTATAAAGCGTTTCGAATGTACTGGCTGGCGACGCTTCACACACTGCTCTAATTGATGTTGACCTCACTCAGGACCGCAGATGGTGAGGTGGTTACGGATGTCATTTCTCCGTCGATCCCTTAGGCTCTGCCTGTATGTAGCGTTCACTAAAAGCCTTCGTTACCAATAGCTTGACAAGGCATCATCTAGTCATTTTATTCCTTATCCTTCTCCTTCGTTCTATTCATTAAAATCCTACAGTATATAAACTAGCTCTACTAGATACAGTAGGGCAGTTGATCCTTCCTTTCCTCCCCCGAATAGAGTCTTAGTTCGGCCAGTTCTCTTTGACCGATCTCCTAAGTCTTCTCGAAGTCAACCCTTCTCGTGTGAACGTTCTCTGAACGCCACACTGTAGCATTCATTTGCCTGGCAGAACTATTTCTACCAAATCGACTGGGAGATTTGCGGGGACTATACACCCCTGCAGGCCTGTTCTGACTGAAAATAGGATGCTAGTTGTGCCAGGACCCTGCCTCCGCCCATTGAAGTCCGTTTTCGGCAGGGCCCACATATAACGAAGGTCCCTGGCAGTAGTGCATGTTACGTGCGGACTGAGGATGAACTCCAGCATGGTTTATTCGGGTGAACCAATACCCATATCAACTTTACGTTCTCGTATATAACAACGAACCAACTTCAGCTTGTGAGTATAAGCCTTTCCTAATTGTTGCATACTAACGATGAGACCCGTCACTTTGCTTGGTCTCCCTTTTGTGGCTGCTCTCGCTAGCGCGATACCCTTCAAGGGCTGCCAGCACAAGGTGAAAGAGAGTATTCATAGTGCGCCCCACGGGTGGTACAAGCATGCCCCCGCGCCAAAGGACCATGTGCTCGAGCTCAAGATCGCTCTGCCTCAGCCCAAGTTCCCAGAGCTCGAGCAGCACCTCTGGGAAGTGAGCGACCCGAACCACCCGCGCTATGGGGCGCATCTCTCGAAGCAGGAGACCGAAGCTCTCATGGCTCCCCATCCCGAGACCTTGGACGTCGTGAGTGAATGGCTTGCCTCACACGGCCTGGCGGAAGAAGATCTGGTCCGTTCATCTGCAAATGATTGGGTCACTATCCGCGTCCCAGTCGGCCTCGCTGAGGAGATGCTGGATACCGTGAGCAACACAATCTCATTTTTGGAGATAACAGTTCATTGACTAGTAGATGTCTAGACTTACCATGTTTACAAGCGCGCTGAGACCGGAGAGAGCATTGTCCGGACCACGAGATACAGTCTTCCAGAGATCTTGCACGAGCATGTCGATCTCATTCAGCCCACGACCATGTTCGCTCGCTCCAAGGCATTCAAGAGCACGCTGCACTGGGCTACCCAGCTGCAGCCTGCGGTCTCTAGCAGGTCCGGCGGAACGATTACAGGACCCGCAGGCAACCAAGTTAATGCAAGTTGCACCAGCACGGTCACGGTTTCATGCTTGAGGCAGTTATATAATGCGGTAGATTATAACACGTCTGCCACGAACGGCAACGAGCTGGGTATCACCGGTTATCTTGAACAATATGCCAATAACCTGGACCTCCAGCAATTCTACCGGCTTCAAAACCCATCTGCTTACGGTTCAAACTACACTTTTGTTTCTATTAACGGTATGCTGCAGTCAAGGCTTCGTCAATACTTGTTAATTTGCACCATAGGCGGAATGAACAACCAGAGCTTTATGGCGGCAGGTGTCGAGGCCAACCTTGACACTCAGTTCGGGTTTGGATTCACCTGGCCCACCCCGGGAAAGTTTTACTCGACTGGTGGGGATCCCCCCTTCGAGCCGGGTTCGACGACGGCTAATACCAACGAGCCGTACGCATACGTGCGTTTGAGCTACCACGGTTGCAGTTTTATGTACTAACGACTACGATCTTCAGTGGCTTGACTACGTCCTTTCGCTCGATACAATTCCTCAGACGATCTCTACCAGTTATGGTGACGACGAACAGACTGTCCCGTACACCTACGCGAAACGTGTTTGCTCCGGCTTTGCAGCTCTTGGTGCTCGTGGAGTCTCTATCATGTTCGCCTCTGGTGATGGTGGTGTTGGCGACGGTGATGGTGATCCTACCACACAGAATTGCTACTCCAATGACGGCCACAACGTCCCGAAATTTCTGCCTGCTTTCTCCGCTTCCTGCCCATAGTGAGCGATCAGTCTAATCAAGGAGCCCAGCGACTAAGATTGCATCACAGCGTGACTGCTGTTGGTGGGACTGTCGACATTCCAGAGACTGCTGTGTCCTTCTCCGGTGGTGGTTTTAGCAACTACGTGAGTAATTTCATCCCCCTATCATCACTACCCGTCGATAAACTAACATCGAGCTACTTCCACCAGTTCGCTCGTCCTGCATACCAAGATGCTGCCGTCTCAGAGTACCTAGAAAAACTCGCTCCCGGGATATATAAGGGCCTTTATAATTCGTAAGTCGCAATGATTTGCTAGACAATATACCTCATTGACTCGGTGATTTGCAGCTCTGGGCGTGTAAGCCACCTCTTCAGCATATATGGATCTCACAGCGAAGATTTCTCTAGGCATACCCCGACGTGGCAACACAAGCGGCGAGATTCCTTTTCATTTATCAAGGCCAGACGGTCTTAACCTTCGGTACATCCTGTTCCACGCCCACATTCGCTTCGCTCGTTTCCATGTTGAACGATGCACGGATCAATGCTGGAAAGGCTTCACTCGGCTTTTTGAACCCGTTTTTATATTCCACTGGCTACAAGGCATTGAATGATATCATTCAGGGTAACAACCCAGGATGTGGAACTCAGGGCTTCAATGTATGTCATGCCTTCGCACCTTCAAGCCACATTACTAATGCGACGCCTGTATGCAGGCCACTGTTGGATGGGATCCTGGTGAGTTTGTGAAAAAAACGAAGCGGTGACATGTCTACATGCTGATCATAACTGCAGTCACTGGATACGGCACACCGAACTTCGAGAAGTTGAAGGACTTGGTCTTGGACATGCCTTAGATACCTACAAAATGCAAGGACGGGGCGGTTGAGCCGCAGATGCCATTGGCGCGAGCGCTATGTACGAACTCCACACTGCGCTTGGCTCGAAGATCTGTCTATACTAGAACCACAATAATAGACAGGATTAAAATGTATCTAAGTGCATTGGGTACATACACTCCTTCAGGGATTCCTAGTGGGCAAGAGGTCCCCATAAGACTGAGTAATTGAAGGTAACCGACGCTAGTGGTCAGACAACAAAACAAAAGGGCATTCGCAGTAAGCCAGGTATTTCCATCTGCGATTCTTTTCTTGAAGGGCTGCATGAAATCACAGAATGACCACTTCTGAGTCGAGAGTATAAGAGTCTGTTCGGATAATCCAAATTTTGCCACGAACTTCAAATTTCAGAAATTTGGTGCTTTGTAATGCTGGGGGGTCAGTGTGACATGTGTGACAAAGGATATCGATAACATGCCAGCAACACGATCTACTACTAGATTGCGTTCAAATTGTAACCGCTGTCTACAATACACCATGGTACGCAGAAAGAAGAGCGCACTGGAGGGTCAGGATGCACCTGAAACCAAAGATCAATGCTTCTGGATGCAAGATGATGAAACACACCTCATCCAGTTCATTGCTACGCACCAATCTAAGGGTGGTGATGGACTCAACTTCGACAAGACCTTCTGGACCTCTGCTGCTGCTGAGATGGCTAAGCATACCACACAAGGTGCACCGAAGACGCTCGAAAAATGTCAGTCAAAATGGACACGGGTAAGTTCTTATTGCATTGCATCAGTACTACTAGCCTAGAGTCTGTACTGATAAGACCTCCAGCTCCGCACCACGTTCGGTGTTGTAGACAAAGTAGCGAACTATTCTGGCTTGTCGTATGATCTGGAGCATGGCGCCAACATTACAGCTGCATCTGAGATGGTATGGACTGAGATATTGAAAGTAAGTGCGCCAATGCTCCGCTACCACTGGCAGCTACTAATATGATCCAGTCTACTCCCTGCTGCAAGGTCATTCAAGAATAAAGGCTGGGCGCACTACGAAGCAATGAAGGATATCTTGCCGTCGAAGACACGTGGCAACCTTGCGTTCTACACCCGCATGCCTACCGATAATGTTGCACTGGTAGGGGTTCCGAGTCAAGCTACCACTTCTTGCCCCCCAGCTGGCACGAGTTTTGATGAAGCCAATATACTTGACCAGGAGAAAGCATTGGACGACATCGAGTATAGCGCTGGCAATCCGCCGGATGTAGACATGACCATGCCGCCACCCCTTCCCTTTGATGCGGCACACCGGCCCACCTTCACACCCTCTATGCCAGGTACTTCTACTGTTGCCAGCGGTAAACGAAAAGCAAGTGGAGACTTGGGTGACAATATGAGAACCGTTGCTCGCCCTCCAGGCTCTACAAAATCCGCATCCGAGTCAGGGAAGTCTGTCAAGTCACAGTGTGTGGCTATCCCGCAAGCTTTCCAAGACATGAGTAAGGAGATCCATTATCTCACCAGTTCCTTCGATCGCGCAATGGATGTCATGCAAGAGCGTGCAACTCAGGTTGCCTCACGTCCTGTGGTGGATCCCATTCCAGTGCGCAAGCAGAAGGCTATCATCCAGCTGCAGAAGGAGGGTCTGGAGGACCATGAAATTGTTGAGGTTATCAAGCATTTCCAAGCTGATGTTGCCATAGCTGATTCGTACCTTGTCATCGAGAAGGAGAGCACCTGGAAGCTTTTTTTATCAACCTACTTGAAGTAAATTTTCGCTGCATCATACTCGCATTTTACGTCTTGCATTTTACATTGTAAGTACTACTAGTAGTAGTACCAAATACCATGACACTTTGCTGCTTAACTGTCTATGAAAAATTGACACAAATGACTACGAAAAATTGACGCAAACGACTACAAAAGATTGTCCTCTATGACTGACTGACCTCTCTGCTGTCTCGTCACATTGTAGTCCGCCCACATCCGAAGGGCAATCACATCATGATGTTGGTGTGCACGAGTGCATGCTTCTGCAGTGGGAGGACCTTCTGCAAGTATGCCGACATCATGTTCAGGCTTGTTCAAGTCAACCTGGCGGTAGTCCATCATATCATTCGGGTCGTGAATACGGATGACATTGTGCACCAGGCACAATGCCGCAGGGATACAAACCTGCACGTCCATTGTATAATGAGGTGGGAGAAGCAGGATTGTGAAGCAGTTCTTGAGCACGCCAAAAATACGCTCGATGACATTTCGGAGCATGGCATGACGTAGGTTGAATAGTTCTCTGTGATTACAAGGCCTACAAAACAATATAAGTATAAGTAGATTGTAGCCCAAGTTGAATATTACTTACACCTGACGTCCATGACCCCATTCAGCGAGATGGTAGCGTACTCCGCGATATGGCACGAGTAGCTCATCACACGCAGCAAATCCTGCATCAGCAAGATAGTATTTGTCTGGAGGGATGTTGAAATTGTTAATGCGAGCATCATGATAGACACGTGCGTCGGCTGCCGACCCCTCCCAGCCACCCAGGACGTAAAGGAATGACATGTTGAAGGAGCAGGCTGTGAGACAGTTCTGAGTCAAGTTGCCTTTATGCACCCTTGGCACCACTTGGAAAAGGTACCGAAAGCCTTTCAGGGTAGGTTTCGTTGTAGGTAGTAACCTGCCTGAAAGCCTACCTCCACAGGGAGGTCTCCCCTCAAATCCTGTGGTGTGTTACAGAGAGCCTCCAGCAAGGAGGAGTGAGGAGGAGCGAGGAGGAGCGAGGGGTCCATTTATTCAAGTTGGTGATCCAGGTACATGTCTTTATCTCAATGTTAAGTTTTTGTTGCTTTCCCAGGCCTGGCTCGTCCATCATTCATCAAACTGCTCCGACTCGATCATCCATCAACTGCTGTTGTTGTGTTCCGCTTATTCACCTAATGGTCTTGTTATCAGTATTTATCGCTGTGGGTGTCACTGTGTCCATTCACAATAGTTTGCGAGCCATTTTTACAACCATTCAGATGGATGCTCAACCTCACAAGGAGCTGCAGCTCTGGAGCTCGGGGCAGATATGTTTTCCCGCTCCTCGCGAGCCGTTTTTTGTTGCTTCTATTCTGTTGTTTTAGATCCTCGCACCTCGTTGCAGCTCTGGAGCTTGGGGCGGACATGTTTTCCCGCTCCTTGCGAGCCAGCCATTTTTATTCGATCTTGCATGTTTTGTAAAATTCTTAACATAGAACACACGGCATGAACTTTGTATTCAATATGAGTACAAGAATATAAGTCTGTAGGTTATGATCATAGTGCACAACAAAGAATACTATGGGCAAGCAAATCATGACTCGGAGGGGAACAATGGAGCCAAGTTACAAGAAACACGGTTTGAACAGCAGAGCATCCCAAGAAACAGGAAACACAAACCAACACAATGCTCTAATTGCCCTCGGATTGGGACGGAGATGATGAGTACTGCATGAGACCAGGCAGCGGGCTGGTTGAACTAGTGCGAATCATTCGTCTATCTTCAGGATATGCAGTATAGTGAGGCTGGCTTTGATGAGGATCAAGTCCATTGTGATGTGGGGCTGGGTCTTGATGATGATCGTAGCTCACCCGGCTATCACGGTATCCTGAGTATTCTTGGTAAGCAGGTGCACAAGCATCATGGGCGTCCCTCCCTGTATTGTATGCTCCAGTGCCTTGCTGGTAAGACTCTGAGTGCGCAGGATAGTGGGAGTTATGGGGCGGAGGCGGAGGCGGAGGCGGAGGATATGTGTACATGGCGTTCCGAGCATCCATGGAATATTGCGGCTGATGAGCCATATTGACACCAGGGACATGATTCACAGTACTAGGCAGGTGACATTGAGTCGTGGGCCGATACTCTACGGTAGAACCACGAGATGATGGCAGGGGAAGGCTTCTATCACAAATGTGTTGCTGCCCATTAGGTTGGGAAGTCATGCTGTGCTGATTGTGGGGCACTGGAAGAAGTTGACGTGGTGGCTGTCGACTCTGAGGGGATGGAGATGAAGGTGTGGGTGAAGGCACTTGCAAACGGTCACTGGCCTGCAAATCCTTCGTGAATGTATCCTCCTGCCCCCTCAAAGGCAAGTCCCATCTAGAGGTTCTGGGGCCTCTGAGTCCTCCTTGCTGTGCGGCTTGGGAGGTATCAAGACCTCCTTGCGCCACCTCCTGGGAGGTGCTGGAGCCTCCCGGTGCCTGTGGTTGACACTTACCTTCTGAGTACAGCGCTGCCTGGCGTGCACCTTCAGACGATCCTGGAACAACCTTTTTGGGCTTTGGGAGTCCTGCAAAATCATTAGAACTGTTCCACGTAGTGATACGAGTGTAATACTCACCATGTTGAGTGCGTGGTTGCAATGAGTCCTCTGGGCCATCACGGAGGTGTAAAGGCTTGCGTCCTAGAAGGGAGGGTTATCAGTATGAACACTGCCCCATCACATACTGCGACTTTACTCACCATCGTGTTCGGAGTCTGGTTCACTTATAACAGAGACATAACGCACTTTCTTTGCGGCCTTCTGCCCTTTGCCGGTGCCCTGGTTAGTCGCTTTGCCCTTTCCCTTGACATCTTTTCTCACATTGCGTGGTGGTTCAATGACTTCAATGTCACTTGATGGAACACGCCGTTTCTGCGAGCGATAGCCTCTAGATGCCTTGACCTTGCGTTTACGAGAGGTGGCAACTTCATCATCGTAGTCCGAGTCGTCACCCTCAAGGGGGTCTTGGTCCTCCTTGAACTCATCCTTGGTGTCTGACTCCAAGCCGGCCTGTGCGTCGCTGGACATGTCGCTGGGAATGACCTCGCGTGCTGCTGGTGTGGATGCCTTCTTTCCGTTTGCAGCCTTCAGTGGACGTGGAGGAGGACGACTCCGGAGCTCAACAAATGGGACAAGCTTCTGCTTGTGAGGGATTGTCTGGGGTTGTGAAGACTTGTCATTCATGGGAATGGGAGATACATGACGGCGGGAAGCTGCTTCCTTGCGTGTTGAGGGATTTAGCTTCTTGACCTTTGTGCCCGCTGCACTTGGTCCAAGACGAGCCATTCCCTGATGATTGATGGTGCCATCTACAAGCATGCGACGACCACATGCATGCATGGAATCTTCAGGAGGGGCCTCGCCGAATATAATAGGAGATGTTTTGTCTATAAAATGATTAGCTAGCCGTATTAGAAGTGAATTGATTTGCACGTACTCAAGTCTCCATTCTTTTGCCGTTCAATAGTCAATCTGCCTGATCGCAAGGCATCCGCAAGTACGACACGTTCACGTTTATCGAGATTGTTGATGCCTTTGGGTCGTGCAACCGTTACGCGTGGCTCTCCCAGCATCAGCATGTCTTCAGGATACCCTTTCATCACAAAATGGTGATGCGCTAGCTCAGTGGGTAATAGCTTCCATGGGAAAGTTCCTGACCGTGCTGTTAACTTCCCACCAAGCTTACTGAACATTGAGGTTATGCTGACTTTGATGCATTGTATGTGGTCGGCCAGTGTCTTCCAATCAAGATTGTCGGGAACCTCCTGTACCTCATCATCATCTTCTGTTACCACTTGTGCGTGCGCCCGCTGCCCAGGTAAAGCCATCTCCTTTTCTGAAGGTTTGAGTTCACCCTTACCATAAACGTCCTCAACAACAGCAAGAGAAGCCAGGTGGCTGAAAAGAAAATCAGTTGAAGTATTGAGATGAGAATATAATTGACTTACTACACATGAGCCTTAAAATGCCCCACCATTGTGTCCTCATTGGCACAACAATGGGAAGCCCAAAACTAAAAGAACACGTGGTGAGTAAGGCCTATGATACACTGATGATTAGAAATTACCTCTTCTGCACCAGGGGTCGTGTGTATGTAGCCAATTGACGCATCTTGATTCATGACCTTTCCACACATAAGCAGCGCTGCTTCAAAGCCATGCTTTGCGGTGGCCAGATCCAGCTGGACGCGTCATCAGCGCATGAAAATTAAGTCAACAATGTAAGACTTACCAAGGATGTCACTTTCTTCGTCAACCTCATGAATTCTTGTGACCGCTGTGCGACAGTCTGAGATGGGCCTGAAGCGATCTGTGTCTCATAGAATGTGTCGAGGATGTCTTGCCAATCATCAGGATATGCGCCCTAGAAGGACCGATAACATTCGCCTTGGACGGTTGATGTGACTACGCCCCAACATAAGTCACAATCACTGAGTTAAAAGACAGACTTACTGATGACATTCGCATCTTTTCCGGCTCGCTGTAGCTCGCGCAGGCAGTGAGCTTTGAAGTATTGCCCGTAGATGTTCCAGTGGTTTGGTCCATTATTGATGCGGCCACAAGACTTGAGAAATAGATTCAAAACTTGCTGGGTTGGGATGCCAGTCAAGACTACAAGCTCGTTAATGACGCGATCGATGAGGTCGAATTGTTTCTCCATGGCAGCGTTGGTGTCTTCTGACCTCCGGCCAACGACAATGGCACCTGAAGGCTCTCCCTCAGTGTTCATGGCGAGGTTTCCCACCACGACAGTGTTGGCGGGAGTGGGAGGGATGACATGGGTTGCAGGAATATTGAGGCTGGGTGGGAGTGGAACATGTGGAGGCATGTTAGGTTCTGATGGATGGCTCTGGTGCGGTGCGAAAAGGTTGGGAGGCTGCGTGACGTCAAACGATCCTCCAGGCATGGAGTTCCACGAGGAAGGGACATTGAGTGATGAGAAGTCGTATGATTCTGGAGTGATTGGATGGTGTGCACCATTGTAAACGGGCAAATCTGGCTGTGCCATGTCATGCGGCTGTCCCTGCATAGTGGCGAGGGATGGTTGAGGAAGGATGACATCACACAGTGATAGTGCTGGGGGTGCTTCCTGCATGGAGTGAGGGTCGTGAAGTCCCACAGGCAGCGACCTCTTGCGTGATACACTACGTCTAGAAGTTCCCAAGGAGTTGCCTGAACCAAGCGCTTCTAGCATGCCGTCTGATGTGATATCATGGCCATTGTCCAGGAGCATTCTCGCTCGATTGTGCGCACTTTTCCGAACAAGTCCAGAGTCACGCGAGGTAGGTATAATTCGAGTGCGAAGTTTGGTAGGAGTCAGGATGGGAGGAGGTGTTTTTTGCCAACCTCCTCCAAATTGCTCATGAAGAGGTTCTGGAGGGTGTGTGAAAAAGGGCGCTGAGGGATTTGTGACATTTTCAGGCGGATTCATAGATAGACCAGAATCTGCACGGTAATGATTTTCGTTCATTTTTGAGTTAAGTCGTCAGTCAAAGTGTTTATCAGTCCAGCGTGAACATGGACTTACAGATGAGAGTTTTTTCAAGGCGTTTTTTTAAAATAGCTGTCCGACACAAAATAGGTCATCTATATATTGTGCAGCTGAACAAAACAAGAGGTGCTCACCTTCGTCTATGCAAACACTAGCGCAGTGCTGTGACGGAGCGTTTTTTTGCTTGAGGGCAAGGATGATCCTGCTGACAACAATGCGGGTGGGAGGAAATAGATACACAAAAATGCGTGCGATGCTCTCATAGCTTTCATATTTCTGGGAGAGTACCAGAATGAACATATTCCATTGGGATCCTCTGACAGAAAGTTAGGACAGAAGATTGACGGCGATTAACTTTGTACCTGTGTGACAAGACAACTTGCTAAATGTTGAGTGATCCTCCAACTTGGGTGGGAGGCGCTGAAGCGCGTGGAGGTCCTGGAGGAGCTGGCTGCTGGAGGTCCCTTGGCACTTTTTTGACAGAAAGTTAGGACAGAAGATCGACAGCGATTAACTGCGTACCTGTGTGACAAGACAACTTGCTAAATGTTGAGTGATCCTCCAACTCAGGTGGGAGGCGCTGAAGCGCGTGGAGGTCCTGGAGGAGCTGGCTGCTGGAGGTCCCTTGGCACTTTTTTGACGATGACGGGAAAACGACATACGCACTCATCAAGAGTTCTGGGCTGCGGATGACTGTCCACGGTGGCTGTCTGACCATTGATGCAAGTCATGCAGTACATTTCTCAATCGCGTATTTTTAGCACATGTAAAAAGGTATCAGCGGCGGTCCGCCCATCTACTAGTATCTCGATAACTACTTTACTCAGGGAAGGCCCAGGGTTCCACCATCTGAATGCGTCCTTCATCAATTGCAATCCTGACTTTTTCCTCCCCAATTGCAATAGACTCAACATCATGGTAAACAGCACTAGCGACACCCAGAACGCAGTTAAGTGCATTCTCCCTAGTGTAAAAATGATCAAATACGACAAGCGCCTGGAATGAATCTGCACTCACCAGCCTGCCACTACACCAATGTGAGCCCCGCGGGTGACATAGAAGATGCTTTGAGAGGGTTTGACTTGTACTGGAATATAATAACAGTTTAGCGAGAAGGATACATTTGTTGATCGACTCACCTGGAATGTTATAGAAAACAGCCTTGTAGACATGAAGGACAGACTCGTCCGCCCTCAATCTCACAGCATTCTCGAATTCTCAATGGTTCTGATCGATGATGGTGAGCTCTGGGCTTGCCATGGAGAGTGCGCGATTGACGAAGATGACTGGAGGTGAAGACGAGGTGAAGACACGCTCGATGAAAAATGGTATGGTCATCGACGACATGGTTTGCTGGGGAAAAAATTGTGAGAATTAGTGGAGTACGCTCAAAGGTTGAAAAGGCTCATCTGAGAAGAAGTGGAAGATACCTACGATCGCATTCAAC